>JASDQU010102203.1:255855-285302 GCA_032191745.1 Picea mariana
TGAAAGGATAACAGAAAGAAATAAATTCAACTTAACCCAGTACCTGGATCTGATGCTAATTCAGGTTGCCTCTTTGCTGCCTTGCTGTCTTGCTGCCCTGCTACTCATTCCAGACCTGCCATAAACACAAAATAACTGCCCAAGTCTATTGTCCACCCTGCCAACTAGGGAAAACGTCCTAGCTCCAGGATATCAACGGATATCCTGGCCCCCGAGCCCAAAACCTCCAACAACACGCACGTGCCCACTGATCAATATGATACAACCAGTAAGTCTTGTGTCTCTCTCTGAGCACACACGCCCCCAGTCCAGCTCTCGGCTTCCTGGCAAAAGGGCAGAATCGTTTTTCCTGCGCCCATCCACCTCCGAATGGCCCGCACATCCCCCTCTCCCCGCCTTATTCCTCCCGACCACCGCACGCAGTTACTCCTCACAACCACCCTCTGTCCCCCGTACTCCGTTTCATTAACTTTTCCTTATCTTCTCGGGATTTCCTGGGCTTTTCGCCCTGCATACGCCACCCTTGGCAGCCTACACCATCCCTGTTCTTATATTATTTTAGTTCTTTTTCCTTACTTTATGTCACAGTTCATTGAATGCATTCTTCAGTTTGATTATCACACAATCAATCATGCTTATTTTCTTTAATTAATTTTTCTTTGTAATCTTTAATCAATTATTCAATTAGGGTCGTTACAAGATCATTGAGAGTGGTATATTGAGGGAGATCATAGTAATAAGGAGATATTATAGAAACCATATTGACCACAATGTCCATGGAATATCAATAGTGAGTGCACATTTCAGTTCACATTTCATAATTGAGAAGTAAAGACTAGAGCATATGCCTCACCTTCTAGCTAGGTTTATTCCATGTCAGTTTTTACTACAATACATCTTGTGCTCATTGTGTGGATGGTGTGTCATTGATTGTCTCTTTTTTTTTTAGTTTTTCATCTTATTTTAGTAATTTCTATGTTAAATTTATAAAGATTAAGTTTGTGAACTTCAATAGAATACTTAATAATAAAAAGATTATATAACATTATAAGTGATGGACTTTTCTAGTGGAAAATCCAAAGATCTTATAAATCAATGATCTCACAATGCCACTATAGTAGGGAACCCAAATTCCACTTAATTCCATGATTCCACAATCATTTCTTCATATTTACTTTAATATGAAGATTGAGGGATAAGAGGTGGTATATTTGTTGTGTTTTGGTGTAATAGAGAGCTCATTTAATGCTTAGTCGCTTGGAGCTATGCACTTTTCCTCCCAACTTGCTTTGATTCCTCAACCATGGTTGTCTTGCATCATTTTCAACAGAGATTACATAGCATTCTAAACCAACTCTCCTCATCCTACTTTTCATGTGATTTATGTTGTTAGATTTGTATTTAATCTATTATAATTGTTGTTGGGTCTTTACTATGGCCAATTCCTTGGGTTACATGCCTATTTGGGGATGGTATCATTACTTGATTATCCTTGAGGTTTTTTGGTGTTGATTCGTTCCCTTGGACAACCATCACTTATGAATTTATGCAACGTAAGGGCCTGAAACAAAACCCTTTCATACTTTCCTTGCAATATATGTTTTACTTTAGAACGTGGACCATGGTACTTCATGCAAGTGTATATGCATTGTATATTTTGAGGTCATCGACGCAAGAAAGAGTTTCCTTGTATTTTCATTTCCCCATCATTATTCTATATTTATTTTGGTTGTGTGCTACTGTGATTCTACCTTATATGCATACTGTAATGTTTCCCATATTTTKCGATWAAAAAAAAAAWCTTTTATAAGGTCGTTAATTTTTATCATTGAATTTAAAAAAGAGAACTTCTAACAATCGTAGCTTCAAACATAAGCTTCATGACTTCAATCATAACATCGTGACATAGAGGTTTCACTACCCTCTTGGCATCCATAACTTGGTCTTTCCTCTTCTTCTCTAGGTGCACATGTCTAGTAGGACATGTCAACTCTACCCTCCATAAGAGCCGGGTGAAACTATTACTCAAGGATTATATTTCTTTGGTCCTCATTCTATAATAAAAGGTGTTTTCCTTTTGTAAACTATAGGACATTTTTCCTATTTGCGCAAATTCCATTGTATAACACATAACCTATAACACCCTGATCATTCATTAATATTGTGGTGATTGTTTATATAAGTATTAAGACTCAAGAACAAGTCATTAGCACAAAGGGGAATGGTTACTATTCGATTGACCACATGTTAACTAATGGTATTCAAGAAGTTACTAGGCTACGGTTAAGTGTTAAACATAACTAGAACAACCAAAGGAGTTCGTTCTCAACCTAACTAGTCCGTGCTTATTCTTCTCCATAACTGAGAATTAAGTAAGGTGGCAGGAGCGTACTGTCAAGTTTTAAAGACCATACTTGCGATATTAAACAGATACCCTGTGGCATACTCCTTAGATTAATTCTCGGCCTTCGTGCCCACTGTACTCTCACCACCTCAAATCAATCACATGGCCTCGACACAGATTATTTACTCGTCCATTACTCGGCTCATTAGGGGTTTTTCAGTGTTGTTTTGTCAATTCCTATCCCTGTATATACGCAGAACTTGGCCAAACGACCTCTGTTACTCTTCGGTCGAATGTAATGACCAACCATCATGAAGTTGGGACTCACATCGATGACAACAGTTGCTTCATAGAAAATTGGTCGAAGTCTTTGAAAGGTAATCATTCTTCTATGCTGGTTATTATTCCTTTGTCCTACGTGGTTACCATATCTGGTAAAGATACATAGACTTTATTTATGTCATCCTGAGCACTAAATAATTTGGAAAGACTTATTATCTGTTTTGAAAAGGATCTTAAATAGGAGCTTAGACTACTATAATAAAGATAGATTTTGATTGAAATCGGGCTCTGTCGCTTCATGATTTCTCTTCTCCTTCCTGCCTCCATCTGATATGTAAATGAAGAATTTTCTTCTCGAACCCTAAGTTTTTTAATATTATAAGGTTTTCTGTGGAATAATGTCATGGCCAAAAGTTGTAACTCTGTGTTTAAAATATATTATACGAGGGTTCTTTGTTGAGCATGGAAATTCGATTCTCCATTGTGTAAATAGTCATTCTCTATGGGTCGACATTCCACTGCAATTTCTATAGGAACATATCGCATTTCATTGCGTTGAAACTTTATATTTCACCCCGACCTCCCCGTAAGGAGTCTTGGAATTATGGAATATCCATTGCAATCCTTGTTTTAAAGTAAATTAGTTTTCCTTTATTATTTGTACAGACTAGAGATTTCTACGGGGTTTTCCTAATTGTGGCTCAATGCATCTAAGAACGATGATGGTTTCACTATGCATTATTAATATACAAAGTCTTTAAATTAATTTCCTGAAGAGCACGTCACGCAATGAAAATGGAAGGAGGTGAGTGGGACCCTTGGAGAACCTAGTGCATCTTGAAGGGCATGTCGTGTTTTTAACTGATAAGTGAATAAACCTGGATGAACTTAGAACAAATGATGTGCCAAGTAACATTTAAAAACATTTTTTCCCTAGAAAAAATGTTGTCTAACTTAGTGAAATTAAAAATCTAGGTGTAAGTGACACTTGTGGTCAAAAATAATAATCACAATTAAACATGTGAAGAGAAGGGGGTAAGAAATTCAATTAATTTATTAAAATCAAATTACTTTGGGGGATTAAAATTTTAAAAGGGAAATGATTTTTTTTTCATATGTTAATTAAATTTTATTAATTAAAAAGAAAAAGGGGTAAAAGGTGGTTTTTCTACACTTGCTAATTTGAGTTTTAGATAAAAAGGGAAAAGAAGGAAACTTAAAATAAATAGGAAACTAAGGGAAAAGGGGAAACATAAAGAAAAAGGGAAACTTAAGCAAAAAGTTGAATGACTAACTTAGTAAGGAATCTTGCCTTTAAGAACTTTCTAATTATGAACTCAACTCGGAATTTAGTAAAGGTGTAAGTCATTTAAAATGTGTAAGGGAATATGGGGACACCAAGGAGCATTTTTAGGAATGATTTTTGGTGGGTGATGGAAATAAGAGTAATTAAATAATTAATGAAATTAATTTATGGTGCAACTAGGGGGGATGGGTGACGTGTACGGGGGAGGTTTTTTCTGAATTAAATTAATGGAAAATAAATTAAATGGTAATTTGGGAAATAAATCACTTAGAAAATATATAAAAAGGATGGAGGAGGAGTATGGATCTGATCTTTTATGCGTAATGTTACACTGCTAAATGTTTGTCTTGACTGACTTATTTTGTGGGAGTTGGGATACCCAGCTTGGGTAATGAGTGGTAGCTCGACCTTGTGAGGTGAGTTGGGTTCTAGTTGTTCTTGGTTTAGTGTGTGTGCCCTTGTTCAACTCTGGGGGCTCAGGGGGAAGATGAGTACCCCTAGTGTTGGTTGGGAGGTACCAGTGAGGTCTCATCGGTTGTCAAGCAGAAGCTGGATGAAGTGCATGTGGGACAAAAACTACCGAGAAATCACGTTGGGATAAGGTACGTCAGTTTAATTGTTACTTGCAATGAATTTAAATTACTCATGTTAGTTCTTCGTGCTTGTTTAAGATTTCATTTCCATGCGCTATCTTACCCCTGCTTCCTATGGTATCATAATCCCCTTGCTTGTTGTTTTTTGATGGATTTTATTTGGATATCCCAACTTCTGCTTTCGATAACTTATCTGTGTGGGATTTATTGATTATTATTAAGACTTTTTGCTTTGTCTTGTGCCTTATCCCTACATCATCAGTCCATGCCTGAGTAGTCAACTAGGATTTGAATCGACCGTCATCACTTCGGTGTTTATAGACCTATAGATTCTAATGCCCTACTTTTTTGTGCGTGGATGATGAGCAAAGGACAATTTTTTTTCCATCCATCTACCCTTACTTATCTCTGCATTGATTGATTCATGGTTGAATGATTGGTATTTTTCTTTCTTGTGATTGATTTATTCTGCATTTTGGTTGGTAAAACTCTTTGTTTTGATTGATGAATCCCAATGCCTTGACCGGTAAATCTCAGCGTTTTAATATGTTAATGTCTATGCTTCTTTTTTCTGTGTCTGTGAATCTACTATGCCTGCAATTGAGTATTTTTTTATTGTGTTTAATTTATATATTTACTGCGATTATACATATTGTTTGGACTACAATTTTGTGTTGTTTTTACCACCTTCGATGCCCCTTTGTTTTGTGTTTCGATGGATTTTTCTCCACCATTTTGTGCCTTCTATTGCATATCGATTTCATCCTTCTTGCACAACGATTTCGTCCTTCTTACACAAAGATTTATGTAACCTTTATACAACGTTTTTACTGAGAAAATGTTTACCCTTATTAGACTGCAGATTACCTATATTTTGGTTGTGAAATGAGTCTTTAAAGTGTCTGCAATTTTACCCTTTTATTGACCACGATTTTTGTGTTAAACCCAACATTTCAATTTCTAGGCATTTTTTTTCTAATGTTTGGGTGTTCTCAGTGATAAGCCTCAGCGAATCCATGCCTGAGCATTTCGTTTTTAATGTCTGGGCATTCTCGGTGATAAAACGTAGCCAATCCATGCCTGGGCATTTCATTTTTAATGTTTGGGTGTTCTCAATGATAAAACTCAACCAATCAATGCCTGGGCATTTCATTTTTAATGTCTGGGCATTCTCAGTGACAAAAATCAGCCAATACATGCCTGGGCATTTCATTTTTAATGTATGGGCATTCTCAATGATAAAACTCAGCCAATCCATGCTTGGGCGTTTTGTTTTTAATGTCTGGGCATTCTCGATGATAAAACTCAGCCAATCCATGCATGTGCATTTCATTTTTAATGTATGGGTGTTCTCCATGATAAAAATCAATGACTCCATGCATGGCCATTTCATTTTTAATGTCTAGGCATTCCCAATGATAAACACAATGATTACTATCTGATTGTGTTTAATATATAATGAATCTAAGATTAACCATATGGGAGTATTGAATATGAATTATATTGACAACAATTTTTATTACGTGTGTTATGCATAATCAAAGACATCGATATTATATCATGACAGACATACACATCTAACCTCTTGTTAAAATTCATTTTTATATGGTCAATCTTGTTTTGAAGACAACGAGTTTATTAATAGCATTGGACAGCGATTGATAACATATCAATTCATAGGTGACATCTTTTATTTATGTCTTTGTTTTGATGGAATGGAATGTATGCGTTCTAATGTAATTGAATTGAATGTCTGTGTTTTATATGGAATGGAATAGACAACCTGTTTATGAGTGGTTTATATGACAGTGTTAATATAATGGTATTTATTATTATTATTTCATTAATGGACATTATGTTATATATTAATAGACAACGGGGTTAGAGAGAGGTATTAGTTTCTGTGTATATATTCTTGACCACGATTTTAATAATAAAGGTGTGTGTAATTACATTGGAAATGAAATAAATGTGTGTATAAATATTCTAGACAACAATTTCAATGAGAGACAACAACTCAATTAGAGACAACGATTTTTGTAGTGTTGGATAGCATGAATTTGTTTTATGATTTTCTTATAGCAATATTTTTATAATTTTCTTATTGGCAAATTTTAGCGAATTCGATAATCCCTATAAAACTTGTTTTATGATTGCTTAACTAGATAGTGAACTCCTCCTGCTTAATTTGTTTCAGTTTTATAATTAAAAGATGGCAAGGACATTAAAGGGTAGCTAATTTATATTTAAAGACAACAATTAAATTCATGTTGTTTCAGTTTTAAAGGATAGCGATAGATACTTAACTGATCTTGGGATTTGGAATATAGTTGCAACGAACTATTGTTTAATAATAGTTATTTAATATGTACAGATTGATTTTGTTGCGCAAGGAAATTATTGTGTTGTCTAAACGTCATATTCATCTTATTGACTTGTCGATTGGGTGTTAGGGTTAGTCATCAAGGGTTAGATAGTTAACTTGATGTCCTAGCATGTTGTTTTTAGTTTCTGTTGAGGGTCTAGTTATGTTTTTGTGCCACGGTTGTTGTCGGACCTATCACCTAGCGATGACATGATTCTTAATGAGGGGGTCATTGCGCGCCCTAATGGATAGAGGAAAATGAAAACTTGTTGGGATTCTATGCTACCCGTTGTGGGAATTTTTTTCGTTGTAGTTGTTGTTGGTGCTTGGGATATAACACCTTCATGCATTTGGTTTGCGCACCATAGAGGCTCTAGTGACTGGCCATCGAGGTCATTATGTCAAGATTATGGATGTTGTCCTTTGGCTTGTAGACATTGTCATGTTTGTGTTGGGCAGGTAGTCATTTCTATCTTTTGGTTTGTGCATGTTTCACCTAGTTGCTTGTTGTGCTAGTGCGTTGAGTCCTTGTTGCTTGTTTCCTGATCTGTGTGCATGTGTTCGTCGTCAATTTGTGTGGTTCAAATGTTTTTTCCTCTACCTTCCTACCTAAAAACAAAAAAAAAAAATCATTTTTTTCTTCGCTTGTAGTCGTAACGATTGGGGTTGTTACTTATGGTATCACAGTGGGTTCGACCCATGACTTGGGATCACTACAGATTCCATTGATTTGATTTATCATTATAAGGTTGTTAATTAGGTTTATTTGTATTTGTGTAGGTAATCATGGTTAGACGATACCCAAAGGCAAACTAAGGGGTGCTAGGGGAGGAGGCACGACGCCTCCAGTAGCATCCATGCCTGAGGGGTCTAACCCCCAGGGAGATGAACAGGTTGTCAGGAAGGAACAAATAGCGGTGGGTGATGTGGTTGGGCTGATGAGGTATTTTTAGCAGATGTCTGAGGCATTGATCAATGATTTGGACAGATATGAGGCCAGGGTCCCAGCACCCCTAGAGGGTCCACCACGCACTCCTATCATTACTAGTAGTATTCACCGTGAACTTGAGAAGGTCAAACTTCCCGATTTCTTTGGTGCCCTAGATGGTGCAGCTGCCAAGGCATGGTTGGAGAATATGGTGTTTTTATTTTCACTTCGTGACTATACCTCCAGCATCAAGGTCTTCATAGTGGTATTTAAACTAAAGGGGAGCACTCTTATATGGTGGAAGATGCTCCTACCACAATTGAACATGGTCGTCAAAGACATCATGGGAACTGTTTGAGGAATGGTTCTGAGAGAGGTACCTATCAGAGGAATTCATCAAGCACCAGCTCAACGAATTCAACGCCTTACGATAGGGTGGTCATACGATGCCCGAGTACAAGGCTTGTTTTATGGAGCTGCTTTGGTATGCTCTGCACCTTAATACCGAGAAACTTAAGGTCAATAGGTTCTTATTTGGCCTTAATATCAAGATTCGTGCAAAGGTTAGGATTATGATGCCATGAAACTTTCATGATGTCATTTAGAAGGCCCTCATAGTGGAGGAGGACCTTATCAGCGGGGGTCAGAGAAGGACTCTAGCGATACCAATAGGGCAGATGTCATCTGGTGCACCACATCATCAGACATGAGCTAGATAGATGCTAGGGTATCGTGGCTTCCAAAGAAGATGTGCTTTCACTAAACGTAGGCGACCAATGCCTCAACAATGGACTCCTTACTAAGGACCACAAAATCAACAGCAACGTCGACCACATCAGCAACATTTTAGGCATGTTCAACAAAACATACAAGGATTCCAGGCTAGTGGGATGTCACCTTCTAGTTTGGGTATGAGGAGTATCAGGAGTATTGGACCAAAGAAGGGGTGTTGGAGATATGGTGAGCCACACTACTAGTGCGACTTCCCAGTGGAGAGGACTAGAGCATCTGGATCAACTAGGCCCACTATTGTGGGCGATTTGGGCAAGGCCCATCAGATTCATACAGTGGCGAATAACTGCCAGGAAGATCACCAGTCAATTGTGCTCGAGATGTCACATACCATCGCTGACCAGACCCATAGTATTTTGATAGATCCCGGTGGTACCGAGAGTTTCAATTCTGGTGCAACACTAAAAAGGATTAAGGTAAAGGTAGTTGAATATGATGAGTTTAGTTGTGTAGAGATGGCTTCAGGAGCCAAACAAAAGGTTGGAGGGAAGGTTACGAGCTATACCCTTAACCTGGGAGAGTTTGTCACCAGGGCTAACCTGTACATCACAATATTAGGATCTTATGACATCGTTATTGGTATGGACTGGTTGGAATTGCATGAGCGGATACTCAACTGTAAGATGAAACAGTTGAGCTTGGTCGATGATGAGGGACAGATATGTATGATTGTAGGTTGGAACCATGGATTTTCCCTGAGGTTCATCTCTTCCTTGCAGCTATGGAAGAGCATGTGCAAGGGGAGTAAGATTTATGCAATCCTTACGTTAAACAAAATGGGAGTAGCGGAAGGTCTAGAACACCTTCCGGTGGTGAGACATTTTGCGGAAGTCTTCCTGAAGGAGTTACCTGGGATGTCGTCAAATAAGGAATTGGAGTTTACCATAGACCTACAACCGGGGATTGAACCGATAGTTAGAACGCCTTATCGGATTTTGACCCCAGAGTTACATGAGTTGAGAATGCAATTGAAGGAGTTGTTGCACCTGGGACTTATACGTCCAAGTGTGTCACTGTGGGCTGCACCTCTTATTTTCATATGAATTTAGAAGGATGGGTCATGGAGACTCTACATTGACTATCGTCAATTAAACAAGGAAACGATCAAGAATCAATATCCGTTGCCAAGGATTGATGATCTATTTGATCAGATGAAGGGTGCGACAATATTTTCCAAGATTGAATTGAGATCAGGGTATCACCAGTTATGGATCAAGGAGGATGGCATCCCTAAGAGCGCCTTTAAGATGAGGTTTGGAAATTACGAGTTTACTGTTTTACCATTTGGACTAATGAACTCCCCAGGGGTATTTATGATTTTGATGAACAAAGTGTTCCGCGATTACTTGGACAAGTTCGTCTAAGTATTCATTGATGATATTTTGATTTACTCTAGAATGATGGAGGACCATGACGAGCACTTGCACTTGGTACTACAGTGTCTACGATAGAAAAAATTGTATGAGAAATTGTCTAAATGGTTGTTTTATCAATCGAAGATTCACTACTTAGGGCATATCATCTTTGGTGAATTTATCATTATGGAGCCAGCAAAGGTCAAGGCTATTATGGAATGGCTTGTGCCGATGAATGTCTCGGAAGTGTTTAGCTTCATGGATTTAGCAGGATATTATTGATGGTTCGTTGAGGGATTTTCGAAGATAGCAAATCCGATCACAGAATTGCAAAAGAAGAACAATAAGTTTGTTTGGACCGAGAAATGCACGGAAGCCTTTCGGAGGCTCAAAGAGACATTGAAAAAAACACTGATACTAAAGGTCCTTGACATGGATGCAGACTTCTTGGTATGAATTAGCGCATCCAAGCAAGGCTTAGGCAGATTCTTGATGCAATACAGTTGAGTGATTGCTTACATCTCGAGGAAGTTGAGAAGGCATGAGGAGAACTATGTGATGCATGATTTGGAGTTGTTATCCATTGTATATGCCTTGAGAGTTTGGATACACTACCTTATTGAACAAACATTTGACCTAAAAATGGACCACTATTGACTACAACACATATTTATGCAAAGCGACCTGAACGCGGGACAATGACGTTGGTCGGAATTGCCTAGAGAGTACAATTTCAAGATCACTTACATAAAAGGAATAGTGAACCGACTGGCAGATGCATTGAGTCAGAGACCATGCATATTTTTGGTGTTGACTCTTCAGACGAATCTATGTGAAAATATTCTAACTTTACATTACAACGATGACTGGTACAAAGAAGTCAAGTATTTTATCGGACAAAACACAATTATGGTACCAAGATTTGAAGTATTTACGTTGGATGACGATGGATTATTGAGATTTAAAAATTGAATTTACGTACCACCGAAGGACGAGTTGATGGGTTTGACCCTAAATGAGACTCACAGAGAAGTATACATGGCTCACCCAGGAGTCACGAAGATGAGGGTAGACCTTAAAACCTTATTCTTTTGGAAAGGAATGAAGGCAAACATAGTCAACTACGTGACCAAATGTCTAGAATGTCAGCAAGTGAAGCCTGAACATAGACATCTAGCAGAATTATTATAGAGAAACATTATTCTGGAATCGAAATGGGAGGTCATTTCGATGGATTTCATTGTTGGAATTCCACTAATGGCAAGGTGACACGACTCAATTTTTGTGGTAGTCAACACTCTGATGAAGGGTTCCCATTTTATTCCTGTGCGTACGATGTATTAGGCACCTAACATAGCTAGAGTTTTCATCAGTGATATTGTGAGGTTGCATGGCATGCCTAAGAGGATTATATTTGATCAAGGATTAGTGTTTACTGGATGATTTTGGACTAGTTTCCAAGAGGCCTTGGGAACCCAATATAACTTTAGTACTGCGTATCACCCGGAGACAGACGAGCAAACCGAATGAAAAAATGAAGTCTTGGAAGACATTTTGTGCATGTACATGATGGACCAACATAAGCATTGGGAAGAATTCTTGCCACTGATAGAATTCACATATAACAACAGTTATCAAGGCACCATTAGGATGGTGCCTTTCGAGTTTCTTTATGGGAGACTGTGTTAGATGCCTTTGAGTTGATATTATCTTGAGGATAGGGTCTTGGTGGGACCATAATTGATCCAAGAAATGGAAGATCAAATGAAAACAATAAGACGAAGGATCAAAAAAGTGCAGGATTGACAAAAGAGTTATGTTGATGCGCATCGTGTCGACCATAGTTACAAAGTTGACGATCGAGTCTTCTTTCCAGTAAAACCAGATAAGATTTCAATCAAGTTTGGAAAGGGTGATAAACTCTCTCCTAGGTTCATGGGACCTTTCAAGATTGTGGAGAAGAAGGGGCTCATGGCCTATAGACTAGCCTTTCATGATTCTTTGAGGCGTATGCACGATGTTTTTCACGTATCTATTTTGAGACATTATATTAGTGATCCTCCACATGTTATTGACATAATTTCTTTGCAAGTATCTGACGAGGGTGTGCTCATGTCTAAGATGATCAACATCCTGGATCATCGCATTCAACAACTATGACATCGAATAGTAGATCAAGTCAAGGTCTAGTGGGACAACTATAGTCCGCACTCGACGACCTGGTAGGACGCATATGATATGCACCAATAATTTCCATTTTTGTTTGATAGATCAACTTATGAGACCATGATACACATTATTTTGGCACTTATATACAGTGAAACTTCAGGATGAAGTTTAGACCAAGAGGGGGTGTATGTAACATCCCTTTCTTATGCACACTTAGCAAACTTATTCTTTGAGGAAACTTGTTTGCAAGTGATCCGGATTATTATTCTATTGGCCGTTTGATTATGATTATGAGGAATTATGGATATGATGATATTTTGATTTGTGTGTTTACATAGACAAGTGCTATTGACTGGGTTCTCCTGAGTGTGAAAGACTTTGGACCTCGAGGATGTAGAGGCATCGATGAAACCCCTTGGACTCTGGATTGAGTCAGGGAGTGTACTATTGGGGTTTGATTGTTGTTTATATGACATATGTACATCTGATTAGATGTTATGAGGGTTGATTATTATTTCTAACATGATTTTTTGATGATGCAGGATGACGATACCTTGCCTACCAGACTCACATGTGGAGTAGAGGGGTCATGCATGACAACCAGAGACTTTGAGGGAGAGGTGTTAATAGTATCCCTATCACAGCCTACTAGCACTCCCACTGTGGCTCAAACTATAGTTTAATGATTACCTAGTTCGAGAAGACCCACGATTCCATGAGGGAAGACTGTGAAAATCGCTCACGATGATTCTAAGGGGCATGCAATAAGGCAAGGGCCTTATTCCTTAGAGGCCCTTAGTCTCCCACAAGATCATTTGATAGAGTATTGACTCCAGGGGTTTTTGATGTCTATCAAGTCAATCAAGAGGTGAGTGGCACCCTTGGAGCACGTCGTGCAATGAAAATGGAAAGAGGCGAGTGGCACCCTTGGACCATGTAGTGCATCCTAAAGGGCAAGTTGTGCAATGAAAATGGAAGTAGGCGAGTGACACCCTTGGAGCACCTAGTGCATCCTGAAGGACGTGTCATGTTTTTAATTGATAAGTGAATAAACCTAGATGGCCTTACAATGAATGATGTGTCAAGTAAGATTTAAAAACAATTTTTCCTTAGTAAAAATGTCGCCTAGCCTAGTGAAATTAAAAATCTAGGTCGAAGTGACACCCGTGGTCAAAAATAATAATCACAATTAAACATGTGACGAGAAGGGGGTAAGAAATTCAATTAATTTATTAAAATCAAATTACTTTGGGGGATTAAAATTTTAAAAGGGAATTAATTGTTTTTTTTTCATATGCTAATTAAATTTTATTAATTAAAAAGAAAAAGCGGTAAAAGGTGGTTTTTCTACACTTGCTAATTTGATTTTAGATAAAAAGGGAAAAGAGGGAAACATAAAAGAAATAGGAAACTAATCTAAAAAGGGGAAACATAAAGAAAAAGGGAAACATAAGGAAAAATATGAATGACTAACTTAGTAAGGAATCTTGCCTTTTAGAACTCTCTAATTATGAACTCAACTAGGAATTTAGTAAAGGCGTAAGTCATTTAAAATGTGTAAGTGAATATGGGGACATGAAGGAGCGTTTTTAGGAATGATTTTTGGTGGTTGAGGGAAATAGGAGTAATTAAATAATTAATGAAATTATTTTCTGGTGCAACTAGGGGGGTGGGTGACATGTGTACGGGGGAGGTTATTTTTGAATTAAATTAATGAAAAATAAATTAAATGGGAATTTGTGAAAGAAATCACTTAGAAACTCTATAAAAAGGATGGAGGAGGAGGAATATGGATCTGATCTCTTATTCGTAATGTTACGCTGCTAAATCTTTACCATGACTGACTTATCTTGTGGGAGTTGGGATACCCAGCTTGGGTAACAAGTGTTAGCTCGACCTTGAGAGCTAAGTTGGGTGCTAGTTGTTTTTGGTTTAGTGTGTGTGGACCCTTTGCCTCTTGGGGGGATTTGGGAGAAGAAGAGTACTACTAGTGTTGGCTGGTAGGTACCAATAAGATCTCATCAGTCGACAAGTGGAAGCTGGATGGAGCACACGCGGGACAAAAAATATTGAACAATCACATTGGGATAAGGTACACCAGTTTAATTGTTACTTGCAATGAATTTAAATTACTCATGTTAGTTCTCTGTGCTTTTTTAAGATTTCATTTCTATGCGTTATCTTGCCCCTGCTTCCTATGGTATCGTAACCCCCTTGCTTGTTTTCTGATGTATTTCCTTTGGCGAACCCAACTTTTGCTTACAGTAACTTGTATATGTCGGATTTATTGATTATTATGAAGAGTTTGTGCTTTGTATTGTGGCTTATCCCTAGGTCATCAGTCCATACCTAAGCAGTCGACCAAGAGTCGAATCGACGGTCATCACTTTGGTGTTTATAGATCTATAGATTCTAATGCCCTGCTTTTCTGTGTGTGGATGATGAGAGAAGGATAATTTTTTTCCCAGCCATATACCCTTACTTATCTCTACACTGATTGATTCATGGTTGAATGATTGGTCTTGTGATTTCTTGTGATTGATTGCTTCTACATTTTGTTTGGTAAAACTATATGTTTTGATTGATGAATCCCAACGCCTTGACCGGTAATATCAACGTCTTAATATGTTAATGTTTGCTCTTATTTATGTTGTTTCTATGAATCTACTGTGTCTGCAATTCAATATTTGTTGACAACATTTAAATTATATATTTACTTCCATTATACATGTTGTTGGGACTGCAATTTCGTGTTGTTTTTACTGCTTTCGATGCCCCTTTGTGTTGCGTTTCGATGGTTTTTTCTCCACGATTTTGGTTCTTCTATTGCACAACTATTTCATCCTTCTTGCACGATGATTTCATCCTTACACAAAGATTTTCATAATCTTTATACATTGTTTTAACTGAGCAAATTTTTACCCGTATTAGACTGCAGATTACCTATCTTTTGGCTGAGAAATGAGTCTTTAAAGTGCCTACAATTTTACCCTTTTATTGACCACGGTTTTTTTGTTAAACCGATCGTTTCAATGTCTGGGTGTTTTTTTCTAATGTCTAGGTGTTCTCAGTGATAAGACTCATCGAATCCATGCCTGGGCATTTCGTTTTTAATGTTTGGGTGTTCTCAGTGATAAAACTCATCCAATCCATGCCTGGGCATTTCGTTTTTAATGTTTGGGTGTTCTTAGTGATAAAACTCAGTCAATCCATGCCTGGGCATTTCGATTTTAATGTTTGGGCGTTCTCAGTGATAAATATCATCCAATCCATGCCTAGGCATTTTGTTTTTAATGTCTGAGTGTTCTCAGTGATAAAACTCAGCTAATCCATGCCTGAGCATTTCATTTTTAATGTATGGGCATTCTCAGTGATAAAACTCAGCCAATCCATGCCTGGGCATTTGGTTTTTAATGTCTGGGCATTCTCCATGATAAAACTTGGTGAATCCATGCCTGGGCATTTTGTTTTCTATGTCTAGGCGTTCCCAATGATAAACACAACAATTACTATGAGGTTGCATTTAATATATATTGAATGAAAGATTAACCGTATGGGATTATTGAATATTCATTATATTGACAACATTTTTTATTACATGTGTTATGCATAATCAAAGACAATGATATTATATCATGACGTACATACACATCTAACATATTGCTAAAATTCCTTTTTATAAGGTCAATCCTGTTTCGAAGACAAAGAATTTATTAATAGCATTGGACAACGATTGATAGCATATTGATTCATAGGTGACATTGTTTATTTACATCTATGTTTTCATGGAATGGAATGTTTGCATTCTAATGTAATTGAATTGAATGTATGCGTTTTATATATGGAATTGAATGTCTGCATTATTATGGAATGGAATAGACAGCCTGTTTATGAGTGGTTTAAATGACAGTGTTAATATAATGGTATTTATTATTATTATTTCATTAATGGACAATCTGTTATATATTAATAGACAATGGGGTTAGAGAGAGGTATTGGTTGCTGCATATAGATTCTTAACCATGATTTTAATAATAAAGGTGTGTGTAATTACATTATAAATGAAATAAATGTGTGTATAAAGATTCTAGACAACAATTTCAATGATATACAACAACTCAATTAGAGATAATGATTTTGGTAGTGTTGGACAGAGTGAATTTGTTTTATGATTTTCTTATAGAAATATTTTTATRATTTTCTTATTGGAAAATTTTAGCAAATTCAATAATCCTTATAAAACTTGTTTTATGATTGCTTAACTAGAYCGTGAACTTCTCCTTAGGAAAATAMTTATATATGTTTCAGTTTTATAATTAAAAKATGGCAAGGATATTAAAGGACAACTAATTTATATTTAAAGACAACAATTAAATTCATGTAGTTTCAGTTTTAAAGGATAGCGATAGATACTTATCTCATCTTGGGATTTGGAATATAGTTGCAATGAACTATTGTTTAATAATAGTCATTTAATATGTACAGATTGATTTTGGTACACTAGGAAATTATTGTGTTGTATAAAATTCATAGTCATCTTGTTGACTTGCCAATTGGGTGCTAGGGTTAGTCGTCAAGGGTTATATAGTTAACTTGATCTCCTAGCGCATTAGTTTTATCTTATGTTGATGGTCCAGTTATGTTGTTGCACCATGGTTTTTGTCGTGCCTATCACCTAACAATGACATGATTCCTGATGAGGGGGTCATTGCATGGCCTAATGGATAGACGTGAATGATAACTTGGTCGGATTCTGTGCTATCCATTGTGGGCATTTTTTTCGTCGTAGTTGTTATTGGTGCTTGGGTTGTAATGCCTTCATGTGTTTGGTTTTCATGCCATAGAGGTTCCAGTGACTGGCCATCGAGGCTATTGTGTCGGGATTGTGGATGTTTTCCTTTAGCTTGTAGTCGTTGTCATGTTTGTGTCGGGTGGGTAGTCGTTTCTATATTTTGATTTGTGCATGTTTCCCCTAGTTGCCCGTTGTGCTAGTGCGTTGAGTCGTTGTTATCTGTTGCATGATCTCTGTGTGTGTTTTCATCGTTGGGTTGTGTGGTTCAACTATTGTCTTCCTTGACTTCCTGCCTTAAAAAAAAAAAAAAATTGCACTTTTTGCTTCGCTTGTAGTCGTAACGATTGGGGTCGTTACATATGGTATCAGAGCGGGTTCGACCCGTGATTTGAGATCACTATGACTTTCGATGATTTGATTTATGATTATAAGGTTGTTAATTACATTTATTTGTATTCATGCAGGTAATCATGGTTAGAGGATGTCACAGAGGAAGACGACGGGGTGGGAGGGGAGGAGGCGCAACACCTCCAGTAGCATCCACACTTGAGGGGTCTAAACCCCAGGGAGATGAACAGGTTGTCGGGGAGGAACAAATAGTGGTGGGTGATGTGGTTGGGTTGATGAGGTATTTTCAGTGGATGTCTGAGGCACTGATCAACTGTTTAGACTGAGATGAGGCCAGGGTGTTGACACCCCATGAGGGTCCACCGCGCGCTCCAGTCGGTACTGGTAGAATTCATTGCGAACTCGAGAAGGTCAAATTTCCCAAGTTATTTGGTGCTCCAAATGGCATAGTCGCCGAGGCATGGTTGGAGAATATGGTGATGTGCTTTTCACTTCACGACTATACCTCCAACCTGAAGGTTTGCATGGTGATCTTTCAACTAAAGGGGAGCACTCTTCTATGGTGGAAACTCTCTTTCCACAATTGAACATTGCCATTGAATACATGTCATGGGAACTGTTAGAGGAACAGTTCCGAGAGAGGTACCTATCAGAGGAATTCTTTGAGCATTAGATCAACGAGTTAAATGCCTTATGATAGGGAGGTCATATGGTGCCTGAGTATGAGGCCCATTTTATGGAGTTGCTTGGTATGCTCCACACCTTAATACCAAGAAACTTAAGGTCAATAGGTTCTTCTTTGGCCTTAATGTCAGCATTCATGAAAAGGTTAGGATTTTGATCTTGTGAACCTTGCATGATGTCATTCATAAGGCCCTCATAGCGGAGGAGGAGCTTATCAGCGGGGGTCATACCAAGACTCCAATGATACCAACAAGGTAGGTGTCATCTGGTCCACCGCAGCATCAAACACCAACTAGACAGACGCTAGGATATCATGGCTTCCAGAGAGTATCCTCTTTCACTAAACATTGGTGATCAGTGCCTCAGTAGCGGACTCCTTATCTAGGACAACAACATTAGTAGCAGCTTTGACCGTAGCAGCAACAGTTTAGGCCTGTTGAGCAGAATAGACCAAGATTCTAGGCCGGTGGGCCATCAGCTTCTACTTCGGGTACCAAGAGTACTAGACCAAATAAGGGGTGTTGGACATGTGGGGAGCCACACTTCCAGTGTGACTACCCAGTGAAGAGGACTAGAGTGTTTGGATCATCTGGACCCCTTACCATGGGAGATTTGGGTAAGGCCCATTGGATTCATGCAATGGATAATAACCTCCAGGAAGAGCACCAGTCGACTGTTCTCGAGATGTCAAGTACCATAGATAACCATACCCTTAGTATTTTGATAGATCTCGGTGCTACCGAGAGTTTCATTTCTAGTGCAATGCTAAAAAGGATTAAGGTAAAGGCAGTCGAACATAATGAGTTATCTTTGTAGATTTGTCATTGAGAGCCAAACAAAAGGTTGGAGGGAAGGTTACGGGTTGTACCCTTAACCTGGGAGAGTTTGTCACCAATGCCAACCTATACATCATGATATTAGGATCTTATGATGTCTTGATTGGTATGGACTGGTTGGAATCACATGAGGCAATACTCAACTGTAAGATGAAATGGTTCATATTGGTCGATGATAAGGGACAGAGATGCGTGATTATAGGTTAGAACTAGGGAGTTTCCTTGAGGTTCATATCTTCCTTGCAGCTACAGAAGAGCATGCCCAAGGGGTGTAATCTTTATGTGATCCTTGTGTTAAATGAAAAGGGAGTAGCGGAAGGTCGAGAACACTTTCTAGTGGTGAGAGAGTTTGCAGACTTCTTCCCGAAGGAGTTACTTGGGATGTCACCGAAGAGGGAATTGGAGTTTACCATAGACCTAAAACTAAGGACTGAACCGATAGCCAGATTTCCTTATCAGATGTCGACCCCAGAGTTACAGGATTTGAGAATGAAACATAAGGAGTTGTTGGACCTGGGACTTATACATCCAAGTGTGTCATCATGGGGTTCTCCTGTTATTTTCATATGAAAGAAGGATGGGTCATGGAGACTCTGCATTGACTACTGTCAATTGAACAAGTCAACGATCAAGAATCAATATCCATTGCCAAGGATTTATGATCTATTTGATCATATGAAGGGTGCGATGGTGCTTTCCAAGATCGACTTGAGATCAGGGTATCACCAGTTACGGATCAAGGAGGATGAATTCCCTAATACCGCCTTTAATATGAGGTTTGGACATTACGAGTTCACTATTTTACTGTTTGGACTAATGAACACCCAGGGGTATTTATGAGTTTGATGAATGGGGTGTTCCATGAGTACTTGGACAAGTTTGTCCAATTATTCATTGACGATATTTTGATTTACTCTCAGACGATGGAAGAGAATGACGAGCACTTGCCCTTGGTACTTCAGTGTCAGTGAGAGAACAAATTGTATGGGAAATTGTCGAAATGCTCATTTTATCAATCGAAGATTCACTACTTGGGGCATGTCATCTCCAGTGAAGGTATCACCATGGATCCAACAAAGGTCGAGGCTATTATGGAATGGCTTGCATCGATGAATGTCTCGTAAGTGAGTAGCTTCATGGGTTTAGCAGGATACTATCGATGGTTCATCGAGGGATTTTTGAAGATAGCAAATCCAATCATGGAATTGCATACGAAGAACAAGAAGTTTGTTTGGACCAAGAAATGCATGGAAACCTTTCGGAGGCTCAAATAGAAGTTTACGACAACACCAATACTAAAGGTCCCTAACATGGATGAAAAATTCTTGGTATGCGCTTACCCATCCAAGGAAGGATTATGTGGAGTCTCGATGCAAGACGGTTGAGTGATCACTTACATATCGAGGAAGTTGAGAAGGCATGAGGATAAATATGCGACGCACGATTTGGAGTTGTTAGCCATTTTATATTCCTTGAGAGTTTGGAGACACTACCTTATTGGATAAAAATTTGAACTAAAAATGGACCACTGTGGACTATAGCACATCTTTACGCAAAGCAACCTAAATTCACAACAACTACGCTGGTCAGAATTGCTTTGCGAGTACAATTTTGAGATCACTTACATAAAAGGAAAAGTGAACCGAGTGGCAGATGCATTGAGTCAGAGACCACACATATTTTTTCTATTGCCTCTTCAAACAACCCTACGTGAAAAGATTCTAACTTTACATCACGAAGATGACTTGTACAAAGAGGTCAAGGATTTTATCAGACAAAACACAATTATGGTACCAAGATTTGAAGGATTTGTGTTCGATGACGATGGATTATTGAGATTTAAAAATCAAATTTATGTACAATTGAATGACGAGTTGAGGGGTATGATCCTAAATGAGGCTCACAGAGCAGTGTACATGGCTCACCCAGGAGTCACAAGAAAAGGGAAGACCTTAAACCCTTATTCTTCTGGAAAGGAATGAAGGCAGACATAGTCAACTACGTGGCCAGATGTCTAGAATGTCAGCAAGTGAAGGCTCAACATAGACATCCAACAAGATTAATATAGCCACACGTTATTCCAGAATCGAAATGGGAGGTCATTTTGATGGATTTCATTGTTGTATTTCCACTGATGGTAAGGATACATGACTCAATTGTTTTTGTAGTCGACATTCCGATGAAGAGTGCTCATTTTATTCTTGTGCATACAATGTATCAGGCACCTAACATAGCTAGATTTTTCATCAGTGAGATTATGAGGTTGCATGGCATGCCTAAGAGGATTATATTTGATCGAGGATCGATGTTTACTAGACGATTTTAGACTAGTTTCCAAGAGGCCTTGGGAAATCAACTTAACTTTAGTACTGCGTATCACTCGAAGATAGACAGACATACCGAACAAACAAACCAATTCTTGGAAGACATGTTACACACGTACGTGATGGAGCAGCTGAGGCGTTGGGAATAATTATTTCCACTGGTAGAATTCCATATAACAATAGCTATCAAGGAACCATTATGATGGCACCTTTCGAGTTTCATTATGGGCGACTGTGTCAGATGCCTTTGAGTTGGGATTGGCTTGAGGATAGGGTCCTGGTAGGACTAGAAGAGATCCAATAAATGGAAGAAAAAATGAAAACAATAATACAAAGGATCAAAGAAGCGTAGGATCGACAAAAGAGTTATGTCGATGCACACCTTGTCAACCATAGTTAGGAAGTTGGCAATCGAGTCTTCTTGAGGGTAAAACTACATAAGAGTTCTATCAACTTTCTCCTAGGTTCATGGGACCTTTTGAGATTGTGGATAAGAAGGGGCCCATGGCCTATCGACTATCCTTGCCTAATTCTTTGAGGCATACGCACGGTGTTTTTCACATATCTATTTTGATACATTATATTAGTGATCGTACACATGTTATTGACATGAGTTTCTTGCAGGTATCTGATGATGGTGTGCTCATGGATGAGCTGATCTACATCATGGATCATCGCATTCAACGTCTACTACATCGAACAATAAATTAGGTCAAGGTCCAGTGGGACAACTATAGTCCACGCTCAGTAACCTGGGAAGACGCATATGATATGCGCTATCAGTTTCCATTTTTGTTTGATAGATAGACTTATGATACTGTGATACAAATTATTGTGACACTTATATACTGTCAAACTTTGGGATGAATTTTAGATCAAGAGGGGTGTATGTAACATCTCCCTCTTGTGTGCACTGAGAAAACTTATTCTTTGAGGACACTTATTTGCAAGTGATCCAGATTATTATTCTATTGGTCATTTGATTATGATTATGAGGCATTATGGATATGATGATATGTWAATTTGTGTGTTTATATATACAGGTGCTATTGAATGGGTTCTCCTGAGTGTGCAGGACTTTGGACCTCAAGGATGTATAGGCATTGATGAAACCGCTTGGACTCTGGATTGAGTCAAGGAGTGTACTATTGGGGTTTGAGTGTTATTGATATGACATATGTACATCTGATTAGATCTTATGAGGATTGATTATTATTGTTGACATAATTTGTTGATGATGTAGGCTGACGATAGCTTGTCGACCAGACTCAGATGTGGAGTAGAGGGATCACTCATGACAACCAAAGACTTTGAGGGAGAGGTGTGGACAACAACCCTGCCAAAGCCTAATAACACTCCTACCATGGATCGAATTGTAGGTTAATGATTACCTAGTTCGAGAAGACCCACGATGTCATGAGGGAAGACTTCGCTAGTTGCTCACAATGATTATAGGGGGCGTGCAATAAGGCAGGGGCCTTATTCCTTAGAGTCCCTTAGTCTCCCACAAGATCACATGATGGAGTATTGACTCCAGGGTTTTTTTATGTCTACCAAGTCGATAAAGAGGTGAGTGGCACCCTTGGAGCACGTAGTGCATCCTGAAGGGAACGTCGCGCAATGAAAATGGAAAGTGGAAAGTGGCACCCTTGGAGAATGTAGTGCATCCTGAAGGGCACATCATGCAATAAAAATGGAAGGAGTCGAGTGACACCCTTGGAGCACCTAGTGCATCTGGAAGGGCAGGTCGTGTTTTTAACTGATAAGTGAATAAATATAGATGACCTTAGAATGAATGATGTGTCAAGTAAGATTTAAAAACAATTTTTCCCTAGTAAAAATGTCGCCCAACCTAGTGAAATTAAAAATCTAGATCGAAGTGACACTTGTGGTAAAAAATAATAATCACAATTAAACATGTGACGAGAAGGGGGTAAGAAATTCAATTAATTTATTAAAATCAAGTTACTTTGGGGGATTAAAATTTTAAAAGGGAAATGATTGTTTTTTTTTCATGTGCTAATTAAATTTTATTAATTAAAAATAAAAAGGTGTAAAAGGTGGTTTTTCTACACTTGCTAATTTGAGTTTTAGGTAAAAAGGGAAAAGAGGAAAATTTACAAGAAATAGGAATCTAAGGGGAAAATGGGAAACATGAAGAAAAATGGAAACCTAACGAAAAAGATGAATGACTAACTTAGTAAGGAATCTTTCCTTAAGAAATTTCTAATTATGAACTCAACTAGGAATTTACTAAAGGCGTAATTCATTTAAAATGTGTAAGGGAATATGGGGACACCAAGGAGTGTTTTTAGGAATGATTTTTGGTGTGTGAGGGAAATAGGAGTAATTAAATAATTAATTAAATTAGTTTCTAGTGGAACTAGGCAGGATGGGTGACATGTGTACGGGGGAGGTTTTTTCTAAATTAAATTAATGAAAAATAAATTAAATGGGAATTTGGGAAAGAAATCACTTAGAAACTCTATAAAAAGGATGGAGGAGGAGGAGTATGGATCTGATCTTTTATGCGTAATGTTACGCTGCAAAATGTTTGTCTTGACTGACTAATCTTGTTTGAGTTGGGATACCCAGTTCGGGTAATGAGTGGTAGCTCGACCTTGCGAGGCGATTTGGGTGCTAGTTGTTCTTGGTTTAGTGTGCATGGGCCCTTTGAATATTGGGGGGGTCAGGGGGAAGAAGAGTACCCCTAGTGTTGGCTGGGAGGTACTGGTGAGGTCTCATCGGTCGGAAAGAGGAAGCTGGATGGAGTGCACGTGGGACAGAAACTATTGAGCAATCACATTGGACTAAGGTACACCGGTTTAATTGTTACTTGCAATGAATTTAAATTACTCATGTTAGTTCTTTGTGATTGTTTAATATTTCATTTCCATGCGCTATCTTTCCCCTGCTTCCTATGGTATCGTAATCCCCTTGCTTGTTTTTTTCTCATGGATTTCCTTTGGCGAACCAAGTTCTTCTTTCAGTATCTTATATGTGTGGGATTTATTGATTATTATGAAGAGCTTGTGATTTTTCTTCCACCTTATCCCCAGTTCATCATTCGATGCATGAGCAGTCAACTAGGAGCCGAATATCGGTGTTTATAGACCTATAGAATCTAATTCCCTACTTTTCTATGCGTGCATGATGAGCGAAGGATAATTTTTTTCCCAACCATCTACCCTTGCTTATCTCTGTGTTGATTGATTCATGCTTGAACGATTGGTCTTGCGCTTTCTTGTGATTTATTTCTTATGTGTTTTGGTTGGTAAAACTTTGTGTTTTGATTAATGAATCCCAGCACCTTGAACGATAAATCTTAGCGTTTTAATATGTTAATGTCTATGCTTATTTATGTTTTGTCTGCGAATCTACTATGTCTGCGATTGAATATTTTTTTACCACGTTTAATTTATATATTTAATGCAATTATACATGTTGTTTGGAATGCAATTTTGTGTTGTTTTTAGTGCCTTTGATGCCCCTTTGTGTTGTGTTTCAATGGATTTTTCTCCACCATTTCATGCCTTTTATTGCATAGTGATTTCATTCTTCTTGCACGATGATTTCATCCTTATTACACAGAGATTTGCATAACCTTTATACAACGTTTTTACTGAGAAAATGTTTACCCATATTAGACTACGGATTACCTATCTTTTGATTGAGAAATGAGTCTTTAAAGTGCCTTTGATTTTACCCTTTTATTGACCATGATTTTTGTGTTAAACCCAACGTTTCAATGTCTAGGTGTTTTATTTCTAACGTCTAGGCGTTCTCAGTGATAAGACTTAGCGAATCGATGCATGGGCATTTTGTTTTTAATGTCTAGGAATTCTCAGTGATAATACTCAGCCAATCCCTGCCTGGGCATTTCATTTTTAATGTCTGTGCATTCTCAGTGATAAAACTCAGCCAATCCATGCCTGGTCGTTTCGTTTTTAATGTTTGGGCATTCCTAGTGATAAAACTCAACCAATCCATGCCTAAGAATTTCGTTTTAAATGTCTGGGCATTCTCAATGATAAAACTCATCCAATCCATGCCTGGGAATTTCGTTTTTAATGTATGGGCATTCTCAGTGATAAAAATCATCCAATCCATGCTTGGGTGTTTTGTTTTTAATGTTTGGGCATTCTCCCTGATAAAAATCAGCGAATCCATGCCTGGGCATTTCATTTTTAATGTTTGGGTGTTCCCAATGATAAACACAATGATTACTATCTAATTTCATTTAATATATACTGAATGTAATATTAACCATATGGGAGTATTGAATATGCATTATATTGAAAGCATGTTTTATTACATGTGTTATTCATAATCAAAGATAGCAATATTATATCATGACAGACATACACATATAACCTCTTGCTAATATTCCTTTTTATATGGTCAATCCTATTTCGAAGACAGTGAAGTTACTAATAGCATTGGACAACGATTGATAGCATATTGACTCATAGGTGAAAACATTTATTTACATCTGCGTTTTCATGGAATGGAATGTCTGTGTTCTAATGTAATTGAATTGAATGTCTATGTTTTATATATGGAATTGAATGTCTTGAATTGAATGTCTATGTTTTATATATGGAATTGAATGTCTTGAATTGAATGTATGCATTATTATGGAATGGAATAGACAACCTGTTTATGAGTAGTTTATATGACAGTGTTAATATAATGGTATTTATTATTATTATTTCATTAATGGACAATGTGTTATATATTAATAGACAATGTGGTTAGAGAGAGGTATTGGTTGTTGCATATAAACTCTTGACCATGATTTTAATAATAAATGTGTGTATAAAGATTCTAGACAACAATTTCAATGATAGACGACAACTCAATTAGAGACAACGATTTTGGTAGTGTTGGACAACGTGAAATTTTTTTATGATTTTCTTATAGAAATATTTTTATGATTTTCTTATTGGCAAATTTTAGCAAATTCAGTAATCCTTATAAAACTTGTTTTATGATTTCTTAACTAGATAGAGAATTTCTCCTTAGGAAAATACTTATATCTATTACAGTTTTATAATTAAAAGATGACAAGGACATTAAAGGACAACTAATTTATATTTAAAGACAACAATTAAATTCATGTAGTTTTAGTTTTAAAGGATAACAATAGATACGTATCTCATTTTGGGATTTGGAATATAGTTACAAT
The DNA here is from genome assembly GCA_032191745.1 of Picea mariana. NCBI lineage: Eukaryota > Viridiplantae > Streptophyta > Pinopsida > Pinales > Pinaceae > Picea > Picea mariana. Next base: position 282,162 of record JASDQU010102203.1, read on the forward strand.
GAACTATTGTTTAATAATATCATTTAATATGTACAGATTAATTTTGTTGCGCAAGGAAATTATTTTGTTGTATAAAATTCATAGTCGTCTTGTTGACTTGTCGATTGGGTGCTAGGGTTAGTTGTCAAGGGTTAGATAGTTAACTTGATCTCCTAACACGTTGGTTTTATCTTGTGTTGAGGGTCCAGTTATGTTGTTGCACCACGATTTTTGTTATTGATATTATGGTAGCTTCAAGAGGTATGAACCTCTATTGTGACCTATGATGAGATTAGAATATTCCGAAAGGAAGAAAAGAAGTAAAAGAAACCCTAGATGAGATGTTGGCTACAGAAATATAATTAATATGAATTAATTAATACCTAGAAGGAGAAGTCGGCCTAGGCAAGGCTGCCATATTACTATAAATACAGGGCACCAGTTCTCATTATTCACATTCTCATAATTGCAGAGAGTCGGTTGTGCGCACTACAGTTGGCAGTTTTGTGCGCAATTTTCTAGAGAAGGTGTTTGCGCCAGTTTCTGGGTGGGACTATCTGATCAACTTTGGTTTCTATTCTTGCTTGGTGCATTAGCCTTGCTTGGCTATTGATTTCTACCAGTATTCTTCTCTGTCAAGGTCAAGGTGCTCGAAGGGTGGCTTCGGCCTATGGTTGGGTGAGAAGGGTATTGTCAATGGTAAAACAAGCACAATCCTTCATATTCTAATAGGGTATGGGCCCACACCTCCTTCATTCAGTCTAAATGCTGGAAGGAATCATAGCCTCTAGGATATTGAGCTCGTTGAGGAACTGCCACTAGGGTTACTAGTAGGAGCAGCTTTTGAAGACACTGTTGTTAGGGTTACAAGTAGAAGGAGTTGGAGAAACCATAATCTCAGATCCAACACCTTGTGGTGGAGCATCTCGCTCAAAAATAATATATTCATATGCACCCTAACTTAGTGCACCTTTTGGCTCTCTCAAAATACAAAAACGATGAAGTTGAAGTTTTGGATCAAGGCATGACCAATTACTAGTCAACCAAAGACATGAGTGAAATGATTAGTCTTTTACACTACTCAGCACTTACCGGAACGATTGAAGATGACATGTGGATAATCGATAGTGGAGCTCCTAGGCACATGATGGGAGATCAATCCAGACTCTCAAATCTAAACGAGAAGAATAGCTAGTACAAGGTAGAGCTTGGAGACAAAACCACTTACCCCGTGGAAGGATTTGGACAAGCCTCCATCAAAATGAAAATAGGTAACTATGTTCACTTAAGCAATGTTTTATATGTACCTGGTTTAGAAAAGAATATTGTATCGATATCTTTCCTAGAATACAAGGGAAACATAATAGCTTTCATGGATGGAAAGGTGTTATCATGGCATCAAGACTCCAACATAGAGAATGCTAGGGTTATTGGAAGTCGTGAAGGAAATCTGTATAGACTACTAGAAAAAAATGAAGAAGCTCTTGCACACAACAAAGTTAACCCCAATGAGCTTTGGCACAGAAGGTAAACTCACATTAACTATCAAGAATTACCCTTTCTCAAAAGGTTGGTTGAAGGAATACCAAAGTTGCAGTCTACACATGAAGAAATCTGCAAAGGATGTGCTCTTGGGAAGAATATCACAATTTCCAAGCAGTAACAACAGATCTAAGGAGATTCTAGATCTGATACACTCAGATGTTTGTGGTCTGATGCCAGTAAAATCTCTAGGAGGATCTTCTTACTATGTAATCTTCATAGATGACTATTCAAGAAAGACTTGGTTATATCTACTGAAGAAAAAAGATGAATTATTCAACAAGTTTCAAGAGTTCAAAGCAGAAATAGAAAATCTCACGAATAAGAAGATCAAGATGCTAAGAACCGATAATGGTGGAGAATACACATCAAAGGAATTCATTGCATTCTGCAAATTGGTATGGATTAGGAGGGAGATAACTGTTCCTCATAATCCTCAACAAAATGGTGTAGCAGAAAGAAAGAACAAATCTATCAAAGAAATCGTAAAAGCCTTACTAAATTATCAAGGTCTATCCATGTTCTTATGGGGAGAAGCACCAATGACATCAATATATGTGGAGAACATAAGTCCTCATCATATATTGAAGGACATGACACCAAAAGAATCTTTCTCAGGTAAGAAACCTAATGTGGAAAATCTAAGAATATTTGTATGCCTTGTTTACTCTCACATTCCCAAGGACAAGAGGAATAAATTAGAACCTTCAGGAAAGAAAGGGATATTTGTGGGACAGAGTGATTCATCCAAATCTTATAGAATATATATTCCAGAACAACACAAGATTGAATTTAGAAGAGATGTAACATTCAATTAGAAGATGGCCTTCAATAAATCCATAGAAGAAAATATAGAAGAAGAAGAGATTGAAGAACTTAACGAAGAAAGCACAGAAAACGTAAATGATGAAAAGGAACTACCTGATCATCTTATGGAGCCATGTAAAAACATGGATTCAAATATCGTACCTAAGACCAAGAAAAGACCAGCTTGGCTTGAAGCTACCTTACAAGACACATAAAGACTCAAGGTTCCAGAAAGAACATTCAGAAAGAGTAAAATACCTAAAAGATTCTCAAGTTATGCAGCATAAATGACGAAGCTTATAGATGAAAAATGGAAAGAATCCATGACAAAAGAGCATCAATCCATTATTAAAAATGATGTATGGGAAATCATACCAAGACCTGAAGAAAAGTCAGTGGTAACTTCAAAATGGGTGTACAATATCAAACATGCAGTAGATAGAAGCGTGGATAAATACAAGGCAAGATTCGTAGCTAGAGGGTTCTCCCAGAAGGAGGAAGAATATTATGACGAAACATTTTCTCTGGTGGATAGATATACTTCCATTAGAGCTGTCATATCTCTTGTCGCTTCCATGGGATGGAACTTACATTAGATGGATGTAAAGACAACTTTCCTGAATGGAGTTATTGAAGAAGAATTATATATTGAACAACTTGAAGGTTTTGAGGTACATTCCAGAGACACTCACATTTGCATATTGAAGAAAGCTCTATATGGACTCAAGCAAGCTCCAAGGGCTTGGTATGCCAGAATGGACAGCTATCTAATGATACTTGGTTTCTCTAAGAGTCATACAGATCCAAACCTTT
>JASDQU010102203.1:291011-301406 GCA_032191745.1 Picea mariana
AATAGTCATAATAAAATAGAGTCTCTGTAGATTTTTGCAGTATATTTTGTTTCTTCAAAACATAATTTTAATAATATATACATTGTTGTAGAAATAAGTAACTCATTATCATTCATTTCATGTTTAAGAAACATACTGTTAAACAATTGTCAAATTGACATATCAAATCGTGATAAAAAAAAATTGTAAAATAGTCATTGGAAAGATAACAAAATTCTTCACAAGTTTTGTTTTTACTATAAAGTGAAATTCTAAATAAAAAAAATACTTTTATATGTCGGAAGTTGAATAACTTGTGAAAATACATTTTTTCTTCTCATAAAACAAGCAAAAGTGTAACCCACTTTCATGATTTCACCCTGATACTCTTTTCCTAAGGAATAAATGTAAGTTAGTATTTTACTAAATGTTAATCACTAAGGACTTTTACATGTACACTAGCCTTACATAAATTTCACTTTTACTTTTACTTAAACATCCTCGTTATTATAAGAATTTTTAAGATGCCATGCATGTCGTACCCTTCAGGACGTACTTGCATACTCCAAGTGTGACATGCATCATTCCCTTCAAGAATTCGAGTTTGAGCATTGGGAAAATGGTGCAACCTATAGAGACCCTATTAACTCTATCATTTCCCATAGTTGTGAGACTACTGGACATTGAGGAATAAGTCCTCCAACTTATTGAGCGCTCCTTATTTACCTCATGAATGACTGAGTCTGCGACCTACCCTCACGACATCGTGCAACCAATCAACCAAAATTGCATTACACTTTTCAACTCCAGCCACAACGGGAGTGATGGTAGGTGGAATCAAGGACCTTGTTCCACCTCTCCCCATAGTACTGATCTAGTTATATACAACCCCATTACTCATTTTTGATTCGGATCGAAAATCATGATCCTTGTGCCTGCATCCACTAAAACATTTACTTATTAGTAATGACATAAATCAATCCAATTACATAAGAAAATTTATTAATTAATAACTACTCCCTCACTCAATGCAGAGTCCCAAATTCCTTTGGACAATACCTGAGTTAAAGCATCATTAAGTTTCCTGTCACTTAAGAAACTTGTTAGTCGTATCTTTAACTAATAAGAATCAATCTCATGTACATTTATTAATCAGTCTCATGCAATTAATACAACTATTTTCATATTTTAACTCTCAAATGCAATAGCATGAAAATGTCATCCAATAATTTATTAACCGGGTCGTTTGCAAGCAAACGCCCTCAAGGAATAATTCTGGTTTTGCAAAAGTAGCCAGATAAAATGGGGCAATACACTATTCTCTTATGTTTGAGACTTCATTTATACATAATCACCTTTTTTAGGTCAATATATCCCACATCAATTAAAAATCTATTAATTGATGTTTGTGGGAAACTATTTTTGGCTAAAATATCCCTACTGCTTGGTAGGTTGGGTTGTATTCAAGCAATTCATGTAGCAATGTCAATTTTCTTAATTCTAATTTGGTGGTGCCATCTTGTGTAGTTGTGGAAACAAAGTTGGATATTAAGTGAAAATTCCTATAAGAAGAAGATATGAAATCAAATGTTATATTAGAACAAAATGGAAATTCCTAAGTGGGTTGGAGTGTTTGGATTGAGCATATTTACTCCTTTCAACAGAGTGTTGGTAGAAAAACAACAATGAAATATGATTCAAAACCCTTCAAAGTTATGGAGTAATATACTAATATCAAAGTATCATGCACATGAATGAAAATATTGCATAAGAAAGATAAAATATCTTCCTAAGAGATCAATGATTTGGTAAAACATTTTTAAAAGTAAGTCCATAATATTTGATAACAAGTTTTGGATAATGAAGGACAAGAATATCATAGATTGTTGGAAAGATTTTTGCAATTGATTTTTCCTAGAAACAAATCAGTTGTTTTTAAAGTGTGGGAAGAGGTTGATCTATGGCCAAGGAAATAGAGCCATCATACCACATATAAGATGATTCAATTATAAATGTTGAAATGAATAATCCTAATGAGAGAAGAAATGAAAAACATGGGATGGAAAGGGGAAAAGTGGGTATGTACCCAATGAGAAATGAATATCTATGAGCTATCAATAAAGAAGACACTTTAGAAAGATATATTTTTGGGTAGAATATATGGGTTCTTGGAATTCATGTAAACATTGAAACTTCTATATCATTAGAGGAATGAAAAAAATCCTCTCGAAAGAATGACTAGTGAATATAGATTAGATTGGATAGGGACAACGATATGTAATGGCTGTGTTAGTGTCGTGGAATACAATGCTCATATAATTATTTCTAGTTGCAAGATTGTTGAGGATGTGTGTCACCTTTGGAGGGATACGATTCAAGAAAGAGACATTTAGTAGCATCAATGTCAAGATTGTTATCAAATTAGAGACTTGTCTCTCTAAATAATTAAAATATTTATAAGCTCCTCACTCGAGGTTATCATGTACACTTTTTAGAAGGATGAAAATAAAGGATGTTTAAGGATAAAGTGTTCAATCCAAGGAATAAATAATAATACTTATTATAAGATAGATGATCCAAGGAATAAATAATAATACTTATTATAAGATAGATGGTTAATGTAATTGATCATTTAATTATCAACTTAATTAACAAAAGTAGTGAAAGATATTGTGTATTATATGTGCAAGATTGAAGTCTCTTTACAATTGATTTCTATAATATTGTAATAGAAGGAAATTGCATTATTAATTTAAGAATCGGATTTTATTCACATTATAAAATATCTACTAAATTAAATCACACTTTGAAAATGAAAGAACACTTGAAAAATTAAATAACAATCCACTCTTGCATTAAATGAAAATTATCATTAACATAGTTCTATAATAAATTGTTGGTTTAATGGAAGTTGATGTCTATTTCATACTACTTCTAAATATTAAATATAAAAACATGAAAAAACATAACAAATCCAATAGTAAAATAATTAAACAACACACCTATTATGCTAAGTGGGCTCTGCCTCTTCATAATAAAGTACAAGGATTATATACAACTGAACTAAATGAGTTAAGTGCTCACTATTTCTTGCAAAGACATATAAATATGGATTAAACTGGATCTCCTTGGATTATCAAACATGTCTTCCACAATTTAAAACTTGCGCGTGTCAAAAGTTTTCCAACTTATCAAAGATATGTTTTCCCTTTTCTATACATGAAATTGTATTTGTTAATTAAGAAATGAAGTAACCAACGTAAAAAAATTATTTAATTTAGATAACTTGAGAATCAAATATCCTCAATTTCTTATATTAGATTCCTAAATTTATCTTGTATACTGATAGAATACATTTCTATCACCGAGAATCTAGGTATATCTAATTAGATTGGGGTGGCTAATTAACACTACCAATAAATATTCAGAATAAGGAAGTGAAGGTGTGGTATCTAACAAGGTTTGCAGGTTTTCATAGCAACCTTTAATAAAAAAAATTCCACAATGATTCATGGTATTAATGATTAATTTCATCATCTCATCTATCCATCCCCCCACTTTCTCATTTATCCATTCCCCCACTTTCTCTCTTTATAGCTTATGAAATATGTAGAATTTGTTCAACATATTTATAACAACTCTTTTAATAAATAATCCCTAATCATCCTTATGCAACTCTGCAATCTCCTTAATATTTTTATTCATCTTCTAGATCAGAGGATTTCGAGTGATAATATTTTCCATCAATATTTCTCCAATTGAAAGGGGATGGCCTTGTTCTACCATAATATATTATCCCATATTGAGTTGTATATTAGCATGTGTGCTATGTTTTCATGCTCATTCCTATAAAATAAACTCAAGGGATATATGGTTCAAGAATTCTAAATTATGGAAATGGAACTTCAACTCCAACCATTGTGTCCCATATCTCTTTAGAGAATCCATCTATAATTTAGACATGTTTAGAGATACATTAAAATTAGGGTATGGAAGGGGTTCCCTTTTCCACAAATAATAGGTAAGGAATCCCAACTTTTTTAGCAGCTTAATAGAGCATACAACTCTAATTGATATATTATTATGATGTGTGTGGTAAGAAACATGAGGATTTATCAATAGTTCTCATTACTCCATTATTACCAAAGGGGAATGCAATATTCACCCCTCACCTATAAATTGTTTGATCTCTTTACGTATTTCATATTTTCCCATGCTATATTCCATTAAAAGTGGTGTGGTAAGAAGGAACTAAAAAATATTAATTGAATGTCCCCCACAAAAGGATTTAGCGTTCCATTTTCTTTTCTGAGCAATCAAATATTAATGTTGATACAATTAACATAATAAAATACTTGTCATGTTCATAAGAAAAAAGAAATCACAATTTTCAAAATTGATCATTTATGAGAACAATACAAGACTTTCATGAAACGAAGTAATGAGTATGTAAATATATCCATTTCTCCTCTAATGAAAAAATATGTAAAATGGAAGATGATCTACATGAAAGGACTTCATAAGGAAAATTGAATATCTTCTCTTTTTCCAATTTTAGTTGATGAACAACTCTTAGGGATTCTTGAAGACTCTATTTTTCTCTCCAAAAATACTTTCATGTTTCCCTTGTTTGGGCATAGAATTCATCCAACTACTCTTAAATTATCTTAATAGCTCAATGATGTTATTGTATTAATATCACACCCTAATCTAATGACTTAGCAAGATTCCTCTAGTTTTCCACTTTAGGAGCTAAAAAATGATTCAAATGGCTATGATAGTAAGGTTTGAAGAATAAATTCTATGGCATAACATCCCCTTCAAATAATCCTTCATTATCTTTCACATATTCATATACATTTTCTATGAGGGTACCCCAATATATTATTGGCACCTACTCAAATAAACCTTCTATTGAAACTTCTATAACATATGTTGAAATATCAAGCATAGTATCCTCTAAAAAAAATTAACATACATTGCATTCTCAAGTTTAATTTACTCTCGAATACCATCCATATATTTTCTTGGAGTCATTCCCTCGGTAGGATAGGATTTGTCACTAGACATGCTTCATTAACTTCTATAGTAATATCAATAGTAATGGGTTATATACAAATTTCAATTTCAACATCTTTTGTAGCGACTTCAACTACATGAGGTCTTGTAGCAACATCAATATTATAGGTTTATATCACAAATTCAACTTGGACAAATTTTGTAGCTATCTCAATTTTAATGGAATCCATATCACTATTGATTCTATCTAGATTTGTAGCAACATCAATTACAGTTGGATCTATAACAACATCTTCCAAACATTTTTTTATATCATTAACACTACCTTCATGCAAAGAATAAGGTGGATGTTTTTTTTTCTTTTGTACCACATACTTCTCATTCTAGTTGAAGTCATTCCTCTATGGGTTGAATTCAAGATACGTTCAATTTGCACAACAAAAGTTCTGTTTATTTTGGGGGAACAACTAAATTATGGTGTAACCTTGAATTACTTACTCTCCTCAATTTTTTACTCATCTTCAATAGCTTATAAAAATAAAGCCTAATTTTCTTGAAATTTTTCATATGAAAGTGTTTAGAAAATAATTTGTTGATTTCCCTATTTTTATTATTAGGTCGAGTTTTTATAAAAGTGGCCTTTGTTTTAATGTCTTATGTAGTAATTCTTAACTTAGGTCTTCTCTTATTCTTCTTAGATTGAGTAGTACTTTAATTTGTAGCAACAACTTATGTTATAGTGTTTACCCCTAGTTCTTTTACATTTGAAGCCTTCTTGATTTTTTGCCACACTTTCTTTTCTTCATTTTTAATCCATGAAATAGTTTACCTCTTGAATGGAACTATCATATTATTTATTATCAAAATTCCTAGAGCATATTAATTCAACCACATCCTCATATACCACCTCTTCCTAACCACCTTCCACTACTTCTTCTAGTCCAGACACAAAAATGAGTTGTTCCCAAGTTTGATCATTTCAAGAAAGAGCATCCATAATTAAAAATTAATAATTCCTTGTTGATATATACTCATTTCAATATGTTTGTGATTTCTTGACATCCTCACAACTAACTATAAATATATGACTAAGAATAAAGGAATGTTGATAAGAAAACAATGTTGTAGATGAGAAAGAAGATTGAAGTGGTATGTGAAAAGTAAACTATGTTGATAGTTGCAAGAGATATATTTTTGGATATAGTAGGAAATTTTAGACCATGGTTCGCTGAAGGATGTCCATTTAACACTTTTCATTGTTCTTTCAATCGTCTCATTTCCCTCTAAAAAATCTACATTCTCATCATTTCCTACATTTCTGTCGCTCAAACTAGCATTCACCTTCTAGAGATATCCCAGTTACAAATGAGATGATTTATTCTATGATCGAAATGTGAAGGCGTCATAACATAGTTGAGGATCCTCAGAATTTTCATGAAAATTTAGAGGTTATTCCAATATAAATCCATAAAGGTGCGTGAAATATGTTAACTAACTTACTTCTCAAAATATCCGGATCGCTTCTAAGTTGACTTGAAAAATATATTTCCTACTAGCTCATGGTGCACATGCAAGACTCCCATGTTTATAAAATATACTATTTATATTCAGTGGGAAAAGAGATGATGATTACTCTCTTGGGATAATAGTTCAATGGAAATAACAAATGTGAAATGGAAATCAACATCAAAAGAGGTTGGTCGATATGGAAATAATTACCTTAATTTAAAAAGAATGGTGAAACATGTGGGAGATAAAATTGCATGATGCATATGAGAAGATATCTAACGATGATTTTATTAGTTTGAGTATGGTAATGATGATTTCATTAGTTCAAAGTGTAGTGATAAGGATCTCAGAAATGACATGAACATGATTGAAACAAAAAAAATTGAAGGAATCATAAAACTAGTCACCAAATAAGGCGGCATATTCATGTATTGTATGGGGGTTACCATATAATTATCACTTTTTATTAATATATTAGAAAGTAAAATGGAAAAGTACTTTTCTTTGTGGAATGTTTATTTCCTTTGAAGTATTGTAAAATTTCAGTAGTCTAGTTTTATTTAAAAAATGTATATTATAAATAACATAGTTCACATGGGTAAGTTGAATTTGTGAAAGTGGGGAGGGGGATTATTAAGTAGGAAATCATATAAGACCAGGTGAGAGACCATGCACTATATTTTTAAGCTCCAAGTCTATTTTCAATCATTTCATTGTGGAAGGAACATGCATTACTAGGCTTGGATCAATAAAAGTTATACTTTATAGATAGATTGAAAAATCAACTTATAGTTTGAAAATGTGACCATGGTTGCAAAAATGAAATATATTTTTAGAAATTAAATAATACTTGCATAAATAAAATAATAGTTATTTTTGATGAAATTAACACAACCATATTTGATTTTAGAAAAAATGTTTATAGAGCCACTAAAAATAAGATTAGTTTCATGTTAGAACATTTTGTAAAATATGGTTTTGTAGCCATTAAAAACAAGGATCCATAGTATGTTGAAAACACTTTGAGAAACATGGTTCTCTTGCTATTAAAAAAAGGGACACATGGCATGTTGTAGAATGAAAATGTATTCCTAGGGTAGGAATAAAAGTCATAGTTTATAGTTAGATTGCAACATCAACTCATACTTTGTAAAATAGAACCACACTAGAAAAAATTAGTTACACTTGTAGAAATGAAATAATGATTAAAAACATGAAATAGAAAATACTTTTCATCAAATTATCTAAGCTATAACAGAATCATAACTACAATCCTATTTTTGAATGTAGTGTTTTGTAGCCACTAAAAATAGGGATATGTAGCATGTTGAAAACACTTTGAAAAATGGGGTTTTGTATCCATTGAAAACATGAATTTGTAGCATGTCATAAATGAAAATTTTCCTACAATCACAACTTATTCAAACATCAAGGTTTAGAAAAAACTAGAATTAGAAATTTATTTCCTTGGTATTTTTTTTTATTATTATCTTTATTATTTTAATCTCGTAAATTTATGAGTGTGAACCCATGAGTACATTTCATTTTCATTTCCTAACCCCTCGCCCTTTATAATCCCCAACCCTAACAAAACCCTAACTCCTATAAACTCTAGATCTATTTAATACATCTAATTCTTATAACATCTATCCCTTCAAATCCATAATCCCTAATTCTTATAGATTTAACCCCTAACCCCTCTATCCCTTGCTAAACCTATAATAGTTAATCCATATAATGCTTAAAACATGAAACACATAACCCCTAACCACGTAAATCCCTAAATATTGTAACCTATATTCCTTAATATGTGACCCATGAAACCCTCATAATATCTAACTCTTTTAATTATGTGTTTGAATCCATAACCTTTATATTGTTTATCCCATATAACTTATTTAACAGATTTTCACAATAACCCATATTATATTTTCATTTCCAATTTTCAAATGTTTTTTTCCTTACTTTTATAGTTTATGATGTTCATTATGTGAATCATCATTTCAATTATTGATCATATTTCCTTTGTTGTTCCCTTCTATTGCCCATGCTTATACAATATAAAGATTTAGTACTAAAATTTTTTCCAGCAATGTAAATTACTCATTCTCTAACATTTGTGCCTCCCTGTGATAACAAAATAACATGATGATCCAACCCAATGGATTTTATAACATCCACACCTCCTTATGATAACAAATTTTCATGGTATCATTAGTTTTATCCGACCCTCCACATAATGCATTATCAAACATTTGCACCTCCCCATGATACTAAAATTATATTTTAATCATAATATGATCCAACCCTCCCCAAATCCATTCTCTAAATTTTCACCTCCCCGTGATAGTAAAACCACATGGTAATCATAATCCAATCCAACCCTCCCCATGATGCATTCTCTAACATCTGTGTCTGAGGATGCATTCTCTAACCTCCATGCTTTCCTACATCTAGTTGCCTAAATATTTCAAAGAATCTAAAAATTATAATGTGAGTAAACATCCCCCACCACCCCCCCCAACCCCCCCCAACACACACACATATATATATTGTGTGTGTGTGTGTTCTCATTGACATTCCTATTGCAACACCCAAAATTCCTGCGTGAATCATTCACAAAGTCTGAGCAACTAGCCATCCACTGCCTAGAGAAGAGATAGACACACCATAGACAAACCACACCTACTACCAAGGCAATCCTAGACCTAGATAAGAGACAAAATCACCTGGAGAATATATAATAATAAATATTCCTTAACTATGGGGGACCATAATCAATTCAAAATTGATCCTCATATGATTTGTCATCTATTTTGGGACTTTATGTGTGCAAAAATTGAAAATTATGACTTATATGTTTGACTACCATGGTATTGAGTAGATTCCATGATAGATTACATTACTCACACAAGTGGATATAATTGTTTGTGGATGTTCAAGAATATTCTAGAGGGTCAAAAACCCTAACAATTATTGGGGGTGGAGGCATGAAATAACCTTAACCCTAATCCTATATGACTATTAGGTTATGTTAAATACTGGGATGCTAAGAAATGTAGGAGTTCCATTCTTATTTTATTGAGTATTATTCCATAGGAGAGTAGATCATTGAGAGTGGTATATTGAGGGAGATCATAGTAATAAGGAGATATTATAGAAACCGTATTGACCACAATGTCCATGGAATATCAATAGTGAGTGCGCATTTCAGTTCACATTTCATAATTGAGAAGTAAAGACTAGAGCATATGCCTCACCTTCTAGCTAGGTTTTTTCCATGTCAGTTTTTACTACAATACATCTTGTGCTCATTGTGTGGATGGTGTGTCATTGATTGTCTCTTTTTTTTTTAGTTTTTCATCTTATTTTAGTAATTTCTATGTTATATTTATAAAGATTAAGTTTGTGATCTTCAATAGAATACTTAATAATAAAAAGATTATATAACATTATAAGTGATGGAATTTTCTAGTGGAAAATCCAAAGATCTTATAAATCAATGATCTCACAATGCCACTATAGTAGGGAACCCAAATTCCACTTAATTCCATGATTCCACAATCATTTCTTGATATTTACTTTAATATGAAGATTGAGGGATAAGAGGTGGTATATTTGTTGTGTTTTGGTGTAATAGAGAGCTAATTTAATGCTTAGTCGCTTGGAGCTATGCATTTTTCCTCCCAACTTGCTTTGATTCCTAAACCATAGTTGTCTTGCATCATTTTCAACAGAGATTACATAGCATTCTAAACCAACTCTCCTCATCCTACTTTTCATGTGATTTATGTTGTTAGATTTGTATTTAATCTATTATAATTGTTGTTGGGTCTTTACTATGGCCAATTCCTTGGGTTACATGCCTATTTGGGGATGGTATCATTA
>JASDQU010102203.1:302067-314423 GCA_032191745.1 Picea mariana
GATACCTTTATTGATAGAAATCCAAGTTCACATGCCTCTTCAAGGGGAAAACCTCTAGTAGAGAAGAGCTCTATTACAATAATTCTCAAGACAAGACTTTCTCATGCCTTCTACTGCTATTTATACTAATTTTACCTTCTAAAGAACATTCTAGAGGAAGATCTTTCTAGAAGAGGAAGCTTATATTAAGTCTTCTTACTTTAGAATTTTTCACATTATTAAATAGACCTAATTAACTAATTTCATTATTTATTACATAGAAAATATTATTCTACCTACGTGAGAGGTTAGGGAGGTTAGGTTCCTAACACCTCCTTGTATATACCCCGACTAAACTATCTCTATGACTCTCTATAACTCATATGGATGGTTGTGCATAGAATACTCATATCTACACTTTGGTAGACCATCCATGAATGAATTTCCATCATTTTCATATTTACCTTCTCCCTCTCCCACGTTTTGTGATCTCTTTAACAATAATTTAGATCACTGATTCAATCTATGGTGTCATGAGGTAGGTGGAGTTGGATGCATGCATAGTAAATGCAAATTCAGAGCTTAGCCACTCCAATGACAACGACATATAGGTGTTTACCATGTGAATTGGATTACTCAAATTTTTCAGATGAGCAAAGTTTTGACCCTTTTTAAAGCACCAATTACATTGCAATTGTTTTGATTGTAAATTCATTGTTGTGGTAATTATATTTTTTTTGGCAAATTCTTTGACATGGTAATGATATACATTAAAGGTTTTGTCCCAACTATTTGTAAATTAAAATATCACTATGGTTATCATCATCTAAAAATTCATCACGGTCCATTGATCTCTTTCTTTGTTATTAACTTAATTTTATTAGTAATTCCAATAGTCAATAGTTTTTCCTTTTCCTTCCATATATCTGAGTTCTTCAAAATTGATTCTAGAAAATATCTGGTAAATGCACATAACTTAAACTATTGATTATGTTATAGATTATGTGATAAATAGATACATGAATGTGTGTGTGTGTGTGTGTGTGTGTGTGTGAGAGAGAGAGAGAGAGAGAGAGAAATAAGAATTACAAAATTCAAATAAAGTAGAAAAAAATAATAATTACAAAATCTACACAAAATAGACTAAGTGGAGATGAATATTAATAAAATAGAATACAATTAAAGTTAAATGAATAAGGTATAAAATATAGATAATGTCAACAGATTTAAAGACCATCCTATTTTAGAATAGGAGGAAATAATAGTTTGGTCATTATTCATATTGTTATGAATAAAGTTACATTATCAAATTTATTAAGCAATTATCTAATCTTATCAAATGATTAAAAAATATATGATGATATGTGAATGATTATTTGATAATTTTGATTTAAGAACATAATATATTCATTGTATAATAATATGTTAACATTTGTAACTATTAAGTTTATTAATTATGTAAGTAAGAAACACATACATGTAAAATTTATTAATTTTATCTTTTTTTGCATAATTATTATATTTTTCATAAATAATTTAACATACAACATTATGAAGTGAATAATAGTTGGTCTAGAGTAAATAATAATTGGTTGAGGACTTATTTCAGAAAATTTTGATGTCTTATATTATAACAAGTGGGTACCATTATTTGTTTATTTTAATATAATTTTTATTGCTATATAAATAACCCATAATAGCCTTCAGTTCTTCAATGTCAGATCATCATCAAACCAAAGCATGGAGAAGATGTATTGTATATCAAATTTGTAATAGAAACAGAATATCAAACTCATTTTTGAACAATCTTGTAACAAAATTTACACTTATGGTAGTTTTTTTTTAATTTCCCACTTCAATTTTATGAAGAAAATATAATATTTTATATTTAGGAGAAAAATATTTTACTTTTATACAAATTTATTTATTTAGATAAAAATAAATAATTTGTGATTAGATTTTAGGTGAAGATGTATATATTTTAAGTAATTTTGATCAGAAATGTCCCACCACTTCACATGCAACACAAGCTTTAGGAACATAGGCTAATATAGCTTTTGTATTGGTATAAACATCTTCAAGATGCTAGTATAAGCATATTCAAGATGTTGGTATGCAATGTTGTAATTCAAATTGATGCATAGATTCAAATCTATGCAATGACACTTGTTTTTAAAAGAAAAAACATTCTTTCACTAACTTAACCCTTTTTGTAAAAAAAAATTGAAATATTAATCATTTTAAATAGTACTTAAATTAAAACTAAGATTAATCTTATAAGTTATGAGGACTAAGTTTAATATTATATAATTAAAGTAGGGTGGGATAAATGAAAGTGTTGTTCATCATGAATTTGTGTTATATCATAGATTTACAAATTCTCTCACGTTAGGTGTTTTTGGGTTAAAAGGAAATATTTTTCATCATAAACCTCTTTAGTATCATGATTTATACAAATTCACTCATTCTAAGTTGTTTTTTGGTTTACATAACTCCTAATTTCACCATGTATTTTATTAACATTGATGTGATTTTAACAATATTTATTCTTTTATTTAATCTCATAATGATAGAAAAATTAGTTTTGATCAACGAAAATAAGATTTACAAAATATTTTTAGTATTTAAACTTTCATTTATTAATGGTTTTTTTTTTATTCCAAATCTTATTTTAAAACTTCATAAGGATGTGAGATTTAATATTAAAGATATTATTAATTCATTTTTTTTCTTTTATGTTCCTATACTTCAACCAAGGTTAAAAATATTTGGCCCAACCTCTTTTAATCTTGTGGTGGCTATTTCTCATACTAAATAAATAACATCAAGCATATACTTACTCAACTTGTGTAATTTATGTTTATATTCTAAATATTATGTTATGGAGAAGGATACTCCATGAAAGTACATGTATCCAATTTAAGTCAAATAGAATGAGTAAGAAGTGTGTCATTAAATTTTTAAATTATAGGTATGAAATGCTCTTTGATTTATTTAAATTCATTATAAGTTTCACTAGTGATGTTGCAGTTCCAACCTTCATAGTCATTCTCTTATTAGCAGTGGTTCCAATTTAATGAAATTGAAATGATGTGTCCTAATGTGTTTTGGCGATGATGGTTTTCTTATCTTCCCCAGTTTTCCAAATGAAGGGTGGTATTAACCACTATTCATGATAGGAATGAGGAATCTCGTAAATTTCTAGAACCTTTTCCAAATGAAAGGTGGTATTAATTGTTATTCATGATAGGAATGATGAAGCTCAGAACTTTCTAGCACCCTATGGATTCCACCTCTTTTTCCTTGGTTTACTCAATGTATCATACCTTGCTAGCCCCCAAAATATTCCCTCTATCTTATCTCATTTTTTAGATGGAATATAAGGTTAATGTCCAACAACAATAATGATTGGTATCTCTATAGGACTCAATGGAAATGGGTTTTTTGACCTCTATGGGAACTACAACTTAGAGAAAAAGGGTTTATTTAGCCAAGCTATCCCTTGGAGGTACACACACACACACATATAACCATACATAGTTATTTGTGGTTCTTCGATGACATGTTTCATAGTTATTGGAAGACACTTTCCTTACATATTGGAGATATTGATGTGATTGTTTTCCTTTAAAGAAGTAATGGTTAAAATAAACTTGGGGAATAGAAGAAAAAAACATAAATAAATAAAAGGCAAGAGAGATAGTTTTGTATAAGAAGAAAAATTGTATTCTTGTATTAGATGCAACAAAATAGGAATAACAAATGATCAATTCTTAACCATGGCAATAGTTTAAGAAAATTTTCATCTTTGATTGTGTCAAAAAGGCAATGGTATTTATTTTATTATATTAAAATACTAGATATGTTATTTATGAAGTAGTAAAATTCCTTCTCTTTCATTGAATTAATATAATTTCTCCTTGATTAGTGTGTCACCTTCCTTAGGATGCATGTCCCTCACCTTGGGCATCACTCCTCTCCATATCGATTCCTACACTATTAGGTTGCAATTGTCCCCACTTGCATTCTCCTTAAGGAGATATATTGATCTCATATTTCATTTGGATACATTGGTGTTCTTTGAATGCTTTATTGGAACTTTGTAATCCTCGAAAACCTATGGTATTAGGAATCAATAGTCAAGGAAAAGGGGTGTGATGATTATTTTACCAAATTTATCAGCATGGAGGAGAAAGAAAGAAGTTGAATGCTCAAACTCTAATCTAAATTGTGGATCCCAAAAGTCTAGTTCTTTAGAGGTAATTCACTTTATATGGGGATAAGGAAATTATTGTTTCATAGATAGCATAAATAGAAATTATAGGGAATTGTTGTTCTAGCCTCTTATGATTTCTACAATCAATGAACCACTCCCATATTGAGCATGAAATTCATAAGTTAAGAGAGAGAGAGAATAATCCCCAAGTATTGGTTGTATATTTTTACATAAGAGCTTCACATGATGGCGTCTTGAGGCCTTTGTTCCCATAAAATATCTTTTTAGTAGAGGAAAGTGTGGAGAAAAGGTCGAATGAGTATTGGGTTGGTAACGATCTAACTGCAACACATCCCCTTAACCAAGAAACTGTGTGCAATATCCATAGTAACATGTTATGATGTAGTTAGGATTTAATGTGCAAAACCGTAAGATTCATTCCTATTCTATCCACAAACACTCATGCTATACAATGGATCAATTCTTTCATTTCTTGGGTCTAGTGCAATGGTTAGATAACCTACAATTTTCTAGCTACACGTTATAAACAATTTCCATACTATCTACAAAGTTTCAAATGTAGTATAGTCGTATTGTGTGTAGTGTTCAAAGACATACACCAGATGATCCATGGGAGGGAATATAAAACCTCACTAAAGGAAGAGGTGATATATAGTTGATATCATCAAATAGAAACAAATATAGAATCATACCTTGCTAGGAAAAAAATTGATGTAAAATATGAGATGATGTGTGCTATGGTAACCTATGAGAAAAAGGTGTTTTCTAAGGGATTATAAATAATTACCTTTTTGTGAGGGAAAAATGAGTGAGATGAATTTTTTATTGTCTTCCAGGTGTCTTATATTCCATTGACCTTTTGAGGTGTTAGATAAAGATCCATAAGAACTAGAATGTAACATTCCCAAACCAAAAATGAAACATTGCTACTGAGATAGAAGGATTAAGGTGGGATCAATGGATGGGGGATGGTCTACTATGATGAACATAGAATCTTAAAGGACTATTTGGTTCTTAGTTGGTGAAAATAGTCTTTTTTAACTTGTGATAACAAATGGAATGGACTTCCATGTTGGATTACTGAGAGGGGGAGTGAATCAGTAATAGCGTAATTATAATCCTTTTTCTTCAAATGTTATATCAATGTAGAATTATTATCCAATAATGAGAAATAACAAATAAACAATCACACACATACACAGTACACTAATGTTTTACGTGGAAACCCAAATCAGGAGAAAACCGCGGAATGTTTTTTCTTATATGTCTTGAAGAATTACATTCATTGTAAGCACCGACTTCCTTTGTTTTCCAGCTACAACTGGAAGGAGGCTCCAACCGCCTGGTTTCTCAAGCTACAACCTGAGGGAAGCTCCAACTCCCTAATTCTTTGGCTACAACCAGAAGGAGGTTACAACCCCCTATGTTCTCTAGCTACAACTGGAAGGTGGCTACAACCACATATCCTTGCACCGTCGAACCACCCTGAAATAGGAGTAGAATGATGGAAACACTGTCAACCTATCACTGTGAGATATACTGTTGTAAAACTGTATCAACGTGTACCACTTCCCTATATCCAATCTATACAACTACCATGTAATCAAACCGTACCTGAAATGAACATGTATATACAAAAATAAAATAGATGTGTGACCTGTAGTGATGTTGCCCACATATGTACATGCCCTATCTGTTATGCAGCCCACATATGCCTTCTGAAACTAGGGTTTCCTTTCACTTGAAAACTTTTGACCCTCTGTAAAATCTTTCACATAGATCTATAACCTGTCACTGTATCCAGACTATAATTGTACCCTGTGCATGCATGCTCATACATAACCTCTACTCAAGGAAAGTATGTCTCTCTCTATTCATGTGCCATATAGGTATGTGTAATCATGAACAAGTATAATATCCCTCAAATGATCTTAGTCATCAACCCCTTTCTAATATTCAGTTTCTCAATACATCAATAAATACAAGATCTCAACCATGTACCATAAAAACTTTTAGCCATATGCCAAGAAATACAAGATGTGCCTCAACAAGAAGTATCAATGATAAATATACCAACACTGTATTTTTGTAGATCTGACTTATACATAAGATCCCATGTAGCCACTAGTCTCTCTAGGGAGAATCCTCAAATCTCCATTGTCATTCTTCATGCATACATCAAAATCCAACTATTCATAGAAATAAGACATACCTTTTGAACCAATGGATGGATCTGATGTATCTGAGCACTCTAGACCTTCCTGGGAGCTTGATTTCAGAATCTAGAACCTCTGCACCTTCATCTTCTCAAGTTTCATGGATTTATCAAGATGTACTCACCCTATACATAGTCATCCCGCATACATAGTCACCCTATATACAACCAGCCTGCGTATACCTTCAATGTATACACACCCTATACATAGACAGACTGTGTATGCCTCAAAAAATAGGGTTTTCTGTGAATCCGAGAATTTCGTCGTCAACCCTTCGTGCTACCTCAGACGTTCGCCACTTCATATGTATCCACAAGTATTTACAAGAAGATTTACACAAGAAAATAGATATACAATATGTACAAGTGTGTTTTTATGAGTGATCTTTGTCTCTTATTTATATCTTCATGTAGCCTTACACTTTCCTTATTTTAAGGCTTCTTCATTTAAAATAATTTCTTTTTGCAAAGCACTTTGACTCTTGTGGATTTCTATAAGACTCATGAGGGTTCTACAACTTCATATGGTCATAAATCTCTAACTATAAGGATTTATGTGACATTCCACATACCACTGAATAGGTCATGACAAGCATTATCCATCTAAGATATTTTCCGTAACAAATTCACTATCCTTCAAATCATTATTCCAAAATTAAGCATGGGTTATATTACTATGCAAAGTGTCTTCCCATGAGGTATTTCACCATAAGTGGACCACTTTGGAGTTCATCCATATTTATTTCTTATCAATCAAGATAAGACAATAACGAGTCATCTTTACATCAAACAATCTTGGGTCCATTACCCAAACCTTTGTCCTGCGGGGCTTTCTTAAAGGGTTTAAATCAATGACAACCAACCTTAATCCACAATATCCCCATTTGGAATTGATGGCAACACTCTGGTACAATACTAAAATCATATCACTCATGCTCCCCCTGGAACCATGCCTATGTCCTCTGCATCTAATAAATCCGCTCCCCCTGGAACCATGCCTTTGTCCTCTACATCTGATAAATCTGCTCCCCCTGGAACCATGCCTCTGTCCTCTGCATATGATCTCCCCCTGGAACCATGCCTCTGTCCTCTGTATATGATCTCCCCCTAGAACCATGCCTCTATCCTCTGCATCTGATAAAACTCTCCCCCTTTATCATCAATGACAAAGGTATATTTCCATCTGGGGCTGCTCCCCCTAACTGAATTGTCCTCTTAAGGTGCTTCCTTGTGTAAATATAAGACACATAAGATAAGGATTCAAAAATCATTCATTTTGGAGTAGAAATAAATACAAGTCTTTGGTGAAGATATTCAAAGGCTTCCCGTGGAAGTGGTTTTGTAAAGATATCTTCCACTTGTTCTTTTGTGCCCACATACTCAACTATGATATTCTTTTCTACAACCTGCTCCTGTAGAAGATGATACTTGATTGGAATGTGCTTCATATTGGAGTGCATCACCGGGTTTTTCGAGAGAATGATGACGCTTTTATTATCACAATATATAGGAATGGGCTCATCATACTCAACTTGTATATCTATCAGAGTTTGTTTCATCCAAAGAACCTGTGTACAACATGATGTTGCTGCAATATACTCTGCCTCGGTTGTAGATAAAGATATTTATGATTGTTTCTTGCTTAGCCATGATACTAAACACTCACCCAAGTAGAACACTGCTCCACTGGTGCTTCATCGGTCATCAATACAACCTGCCCAATCTGCATTTGTGTAGGCAATAAGTGATAGATCATTTCCTTTTGGATACCATAATCCAAACTCTTATGTTCGTTTAAGATATCTGAAAATCCTCTTCACTGCTAATACATGTGATTCCTTTGGTGCTTCTTGAAATTGTGCCACTTGTCCAACTGCCTGCATTACATCTGGTCTGGATGCTATCACATATAGTAGGTTGTCAATCATTGACCTGTATTGCCTCTGATATGTAGACTTCAAATCATCATCTTTGCTCAACTTGCAACTGGTTTGCATGGGAGTGATCACTGGTTTGCAATATTCCATTCTACACTTCTTTATCATTTCTCTGATATACTTGGTTTGAGAAATGAAAATTCCTTGGTTTCTTTGATGTATCTGAAGTCCCAGAAAGAAGGATAGTTCTCCAAGTAACGACATTTCAAATTCATTTTGCATATCTTTTGCAAATTTCTGGCTTAACCTGTCATCATCACTACCAAAAATAATATCATCAACATAAACTTCAATTAATAAAATATTAACTTGACTTACCTTGATGTAGAGGTTGTTGTCTACACTTCCTTTTCTAAACCCTGCCTATTGCAGATACTTATCCAGTCTAGAGTACCATGCTGTAGGAGCCTGTTTTACACCATACAAGGCCTTCTTTAATTTACACACATAATCTGTGTTCTCTGACAACCGAAATCCTTCTGGTTGTTCAATATAGATTTTTTCTTCAAGTTCCCCATTTAGAAAAGCTAATTTTACATCCATCTGATATACTTTAACATTTTTAGAGCATGCATAAGCTAAAAGCAAATGGATTGCTTCCATTCTAGCAACTAAGGAAAATGTCTCTTCAAAGTCGATTCCTTCAATATGTGCATATCCTTTACATACCAATTTAGATTTGTTCCTTGTCACCTGTCCATCTTCATTCAATTTATTCTTGAAAACCCATTTTGTGTCTTGGAACCAATTCCCAAGTGTCATTTTTCTCTATTTGATCCAATTCTTCATCCATGGCCTTATTCCAAAATTCATCCTCGTTGGCTTCTTCAAAATAATTTGGTTCAATTGTAGATAAGAGTTCTAGGTGTGTTTGTTATGGTGAACGGATTTTTCTTCTAGTCTCAACTCCTGCATCTTTGTTCCCGATAATTTGATCTGAAGGATGATTCTTCTGTACTCGTTTACTGGGTGTATTTGGAGACACTTGTTGAACTTTCTCTTATTCTTCTGTTGGATTCTCTTTATCTTTCTCTTCTACTTCTTTTTCATCTTCTTCTTCGAAACATTGTTCCATTGATTTGTTTTCTTCTTCATGTTTCATCAATTGTTACGTTGATGCTTTCCACAACTTTATTTAATCTTATATTGTAACACTTGTATTCTTTCCTTGTACTTCAGTAACCAACAATTATTTTTTTGTCCACACGAGAGTCAAACTTTACCATTCTACCATCTTCTCTTTTGATGTAGCATTTGCTTCCAAAAACTCTAAAGTTCTTCACATTTGTTGGTCTTCCTTTCCATCGATTGTATGGAGTTTTATCAGTGTTGTTTCTGAGCATTACTCTGTTTTAAATGTGAAATGTTGTATGCACTGCCTGTCTCCAAAATATATCTATCAATTTGGAATCCATTATCATTGTTCGAGCCATTTCCTGTACTGTCATGTTCTTTCTTTCAACAACTCCATTCTGTTGAGGTGTCCTAGGAATGGAGAATTTCCTTTTTATTCCATGACTGTTGCAGTAGTCCATAAATTCCTTTGAAGTGAACTCTCCTCCATTATCAGATCTCAAGCATTTGATTCTTGAATCCATCTCATTTTCAACCATTTCATTGTAGATCTTGAAGTTTTCAAAAACTTTTGACTTTTTCTTGAGAAAGAAAACTGCACTCATTCTTCTATAATCATCAACTAATAACATAAAGTATCTCTCACCTTTTAAGCCCTTTATTGTAGTTGGTCCAACTAGATCAGTGTGCATAATTTCTACTGGTTTTGTTGTTGAATATTCCTTTGATTTGAACCTGGTCTTTGTTTTCTTTCCTTGTTGAGAATGCTTGCATCAAGTGTTGGTTGGTTTCGTGATCTGGGGCATTTCTCTGACTGCTTCTCTTTTGCTGACTTTGAGAGGGTTATCAAAATGCATGTGACCCATTATTTTGTGCCATAGCCAACTTTCATGTTCCTTTCCTAGACAACACTTTTCATTTCCAATTTCACTTAACACATATATGTTGTTTGAAGTTCTTGAAGCTCTACCGACCAATTTCCCTGAACCTTCTTTTCTTATCTCACACTTTTGTGAATTGAAAGTAACTTTATGAACTTGGTCACACATTTGACTCACGCTTAGAATATTATGTTTCACATCTTCTACCAGTAGAACATTTTGTGCCTTTTCATTCTTGTTCCCAATTCAGACTATGCCTTCTCCAATTATTTTGGATGACTTATCATTTCTGAAGGAGACTGATCCATTTATTTACTTTCATAATGTAAGAAATTTGTCTTTATCATCTGTCATCTCTTCTGAACACCCATTGTCAACATACCAACCGTGTTTCTTCTGCTTATCTTGTAAAGGGACTGTGCATTCTTCATTGTTATACTGATCTTGTTTTCTTATCCATGTCATTTTCTGAGGTTCTTGTCTGTGACTGTTGTTATTTTGTTGAGGTTCTATAGGAGGTAATTTCATTCTGCAATATTTGGCCATGTGTCCAAAGTTGTTACATTAGTAACATTCCACTTCAATGCTCAACGATTCAAACCTATTGTAAATTCTTCTTTGTGTTTCACTAGGTATTATTGAATAACCCCTTTGTGTATGACTCTCCAAGTTTTTATTGTTCTTGTTGTTAGATTTGAAATTTACAGCTTTATGTCCAAAATTATTACATGCATAACATAAACCAAAAAATATAGTTTGATATCTGGGAGTTGAAGATATTCTGAAAGGAAGTGCTCTTATGAATCCTTCTTCTTCTTGAGGCCTATCTGTGTGTTGTTGATTCTGAAATATGAATCTTCTCAGTGGAGGAGTGTCCCTATAATCTTCCTTGTATATCTTCCTGTCACCTTTGATTGTTTTTTCATAGCTTTTTGGATTTGTTTCTTTCTCTGTTGTTTCGGATCTTGATCCCTTTTATGTCTAATTGTATCCAAGTCTAGACTTATCAAGATGAGATTTTTGACTGCTGATAATGTCATCCAAAACTTTTGAGCTATTCTGCATATTGTTTTTTTGAATATCTTTTCTTAATGTGACAATATATGCTTCCAAGTTTTTGATGATCCTCTACTTTTCTTCTAGTTGTTCTTTGACTACTTCTTCAATTCTTTTATCTTCTTCTATTTGAACTTTCAATTTTGTGATCATTTTTTCTAGTTCTTGAGTGTCTTCCTTTTTGTCTAGTTCTGCTTGTAGTTTCTTTTTCTTCTTCTTTTCTCTTCTGATAACTTCTATGGCACGTATTAATTCTTCTTGAAAGTCAACTTCTCCTTCTTTAATTTCTTCTTCAACTTCTTCTTAGGCTTCTTCATATTCTTCTTCGGAGTCTTCTTTGTTAGATTCTTTTACTGCCATGAATAGAACTCTTCCTGTCTCACTGCCACTGACTTCATATTCATTTGATGATGAGATGTCTTCTTTGATGCATAAGTTTTTCTTTAAATCTTTCTTTGTAGTTTTTTTTCCTTTATATGTGTGTTTTCCTTTTGAGTAACCTTCATCATTTCTCTTTTTCTTATGAGGAAATTTGTTAGAAAAATGACCAATACCATCACAATTAAAACAAATTAAAGGAATCTTACCTCTATACCTACCATTGGTTCCCTTGTTCATTCTTTTGACAAAGTTGTCCACTTCTTCATCATCTTTCGAGACGTTGTTGTTGTTGCTATATTCTTCTTGTTCCTTTTTCTTTTTCTTTGATCTTTTGGATGCTTTGAAGGATGCTTTTTTTACATCTGGATTTTCCTGTTCAGTTCTCATCTCATATGCTGTGAAGATTCCATGCAGTTCATCCATGCTTATTGAGTTTAGATCTGATGTTTCTTCTAGTGTTGATATCTTAGGGTTGAATCTGATAGGAAGATATCTTAGTACCTTTTGAACAATTGTAGATTCTTCAATTTCTTCTCCCAATCCTATGATTGTATTCACTGTTTCATTGACTTGTAAGAAGTAGGCTGTGATATCTT
>JASDQU010102203.1:342459-355661 GCA_032191745.1 Picea mariana
AACACTGTTCTCATTCTCGCAGAAGTGGAAGTTAAGCACAGGAGTCGTGCAAGGTGTGTGCAGGTGGAGAAGAGTCTCGGTGTTTGCAACCTGAGCGAAATCATTGAAAGATTGTTGTCGCAAGGAGTGCGTAGAGTCGAAGAGCTTCAAATCCTTGGAAGTGTTTGAAGAACTACCGCAAGGAGTGTGCACGAGAATTTTCCCCAAAGGACTTGATGATTTTCAATTAAGCTCAAGAGGAATAGGATCTTCGAAGCTGTCGAAGAAAATCTCAAGGGAGTTGGAGCCTTGAAGTATTGGAAGAAGGTGCAGAAACGTTGGTTTGCCAGTAGGCCAATTTCATGAAAAGATATTGTGTTCATTTCGCAGAAATCGTCCAGGAGGAATTTGACGGTTGGAATTCTCTGTGGAGAATTCACGTGGTACCGAGAACCTTCAGATCTTGAAGAGGAGCGAGAAGGTTACAGTGGGTGATTTTCTAAGTGAAATCTCAGAAGAATCGGACCGTAGGATGCGAACCAACAAGGGCCATTGGATCACCCACGTAAATCTCATTTCGTGGTTTCGTGAGCTGAAGGGTCGAAGCCTTTGCATCAAGACTTGCGAGGTCGTGAGTTGTGAAGTCTCGAAATAGCGAGAGACTCCGAGCCATCAAATTGGAGGGGCACATGTCACGAGATCCTCTCTATCGGGGATTTAGACATCGGGGTTCACAAGAGGCAATCTTTCAACTTCGCGAGTGGTGAAGTCTTGAAGAGGATTAGGACCATCCATCTGGGAGTGGACAGGTGGCATGCTAGCCAACACGGAGGTCAGACTTTCAATGACCATTTTGGGGTTTCGTGAGTCAGAGATCCGAGAACACACCATTTGGATTCGCGAAGTTGTGAAGTCCAAAATTTCAAAAAGGTGAGAAGTTCCATCGTGGGACCTGCATAGACGAAGTGTAGGAATTTTTACATTTCGGCATATCAGAGGGTAAGAGGTCGAGACTCTTGTCCCAATAGTTCCAAATTCGCAAAATCGTGAGAAAATCACAGGCGTCTGTTAGGAGGAGGAGGACAGGTGGCAGATATCTAGGGATCTCACAAACTCGAGGGTTCGTTGGGTGAGAGCCTAAATATCAAGTGGTCCAAGTCGCGAGAGGCAAAATTGCAAGGAGCATGGATAGTCATCGGATCCAGGTCATGGGAGGACCGTTGGATCATGAACCCCATCGCATTTCATGCATTCAGGGGTTCGGGGGTTGAAAGGAATTATTTTCGACATCAAAGGTCACGAAGTGTTGAGAGCCGAGGCACGAGTCTGGACATGTGGCAGAACCACACAGTGGGCCCAGGAAGTAGACTAATGGACAAACGTCGTACATTTGGAGGATTCAACACCTCATTGACCTCTCGTGTCTCGGGGACTCGGGATATAAGGGAACAAAAGTTCGAGCCTTCGACTCGTGCAGTTCCGAGTAGCAAGAACGAGAGGAGAAAAGTCAACGTCACCTCTCGGGGGTTCGGGAAAGAAAGGTGTCAAGGTTGGACCTTTGAACTCGTGAATGCACGAGAGGCGAGAAGTGCTAGTGCTTAGCCTAGCTGGCGGTCGCGCGAGGAAGTCATTGACGGGCAAAGAAACCATAACCATTTCATGATCTTGAGTATCGCAGATTTGAGAAGGAAGAGTTGGGAGTCATGACTCGCGAACTCACAAGATTGTGAGCTGTGAAAAGAAGGACCCGTGGATCGAACGAAAGGAGATTCCAGCAGGGAATTCGAAAGAGTCGATACGGCTCGAAGGGGTTAAAGAACGATCCTGTGAGTAGATCTCGGCCTGAGGGCTATAGGTCTGCGTCAGTTTTGGTATCAAAGGGAGCATTTGCTGAAGGAAAAACATAGTGGATGATTGGTCGGACATTTCAGTCATGACAAGACGTTCTCAAAGTTAAATGAGTCATATTTTTGGCCAGGAATGAGAGCAGATGTCAAAAGATTCATGGAGAGATGAAAAATTTGTCAGCATTCAAAAGGAAAGAGGTAGAATACAGGCTTTTATCAACCATTACCCATGCCTAACAGGCCGTGGGATACAGTCAGCATGGACTTCATATTGGGGCTATCGAGAACACAAAGAGGGTCTGAATCAATCTTTGTAGTGGTAGATAGATTTTTTAAGATGGCACACTTCATACCATGTCAAAAAACCAGTGACGCAACTCACATTGCGAATCTATTTTTCAAAGAAGTCATTCAACTTCACGGCTTACCAAGGAGCATAGTTTCGGATCGAGACACCAAGTTCATGGGACACTTCTGGAGAACCTTATGGAAAAAGCTGGGAACAAACTTGTCGTTCAGTTCATCTTATCATCCTCATATGGATGGATAGATAGAAGTTGTGAACAAAAGTTTGGGAGACTTGCTGAGGAGCTTGGTGACAGAACACCACATTTAGTGGGACAATATTCTGCCATAGGTAGAATTTGCTTATAATGATTCAATCAACAGAAGAACAATGAAGAGTTCGTTCCAAATTGTTTATGGCATGCAGCCAAGAGGAGTTTCGGAATTGAGAGATCCAGAACAAGATGTAGCTAGGAGTGCTAGTGTAGAGGATTTCACAGAGGCGATGAAGGAACTTCACAGCCAGGTGAAGGAGCGATTGCAGAACTCAAGCCAAGAGTATAAGTGTAGAGTAGATCAACACAGGAGAAAACTTCAATTTGAGGTTGGTGATTTGATTCTAGCACATATGAGAAAGGAAAGATTCCCAAAAGGGACATATAACAAACTGAAGATGAAGAAGATCGGACCATGTAAGGTCTTGAATAAATTTGGGGCAAATGCTTATGACATCGAATTACCCAATGGGATCAAAATTTCTCCGATATTCAATGTCTCATATTTGTACCCATGCAAAACTGAGGAAGTAGGAACAAATTATGAACAACCAGAGGTTCAGTGGACTAAACAGATGCCAGTTGCAGAAAAGCCACAGATGGAAAGCATACTAGACAAAAGGGTTAGCAAGAGGAAAAGAAGAAGGGAATATTTTTAATACTTGGTCAAGTGGAAGGGACATCCAATTGAAGATGCCAGCTAGGAGAATGAATTAGAGATCCAGAAGCATGGACAGACCGTGCTAAAGCTCATGGAAAGGAGCCCAAGAAAATTTTCAAGCGAGGGAGTATGATGCAAGAGCATCACTAGCATCAAGAGAGCGTGGGGCAAGCACCAACGCATTTTGGCACATGATATAATGTTTGAAATGTTTTGAAGTTCGATATGCCAAACATAAATGAAACAATTAAGAAAGGGCGTACTAGTAGATTCTAATCAGACCTTGAGCATCCCGCTCTCATCTAAAGGACTAAGAGACATTTATGCTAGTAAATGTAAGTAGGTAGCGTTGAATTCTTAGATTAGACAGTTTTAGGAGCCGAAGGGAAAATGGATATAGACACCCTCACTTGTATCATTGTAACATTAGCAACATGAGAAGAGAGCATAGGAGAGCAGAAGCAAAGAGCTGTGTAGAAAAACCCTATTTACAAAAGTTATGGATTAATACAACGATGTTTAGTTCATACTCATGGTGTTCAATTACTTTCTGTGTATGCATGATTGAATGCTATGCTCATGCTTGTTTACTCTCTGTTATGCATTCGCTTTGATGCGTGAATTTTTGATTTCATATTTAATGTTTGAAATCTAAAGAGAGGGAGAGTAAGGAATGATTTTCAATTGTTTCTCTGTCTGAGCAAGAGTGTTCCTGGAAGGAGTGCAGTGAAATTATCCTCAAGGTGTGCGTTGATAGAAGTCAGAGTTCATCTCTACAAGCTGAGGAGAGATAACACTATTTTCATTCTTGTAGAAGTGCAAGTTAAGCACAGGAGCCATGCAAGGTGTGCGCAAGCCGAGAAGAGTCTCAGTGTTTGCAACCTGAGTGAAATCGTTGAAAGACTGTTGTCGCAGAGAGTGCACAGAGTCAAAGAGCTTCAAATCCTTGGAAGTGTTTGAAGAACTGTCGCAAGGAGTGCGTGCAGGAATTTTCCCCAAAGGACTTGAAGATTTTCAATCATGCTCAAGAGGAATAGGATCTTCGAAGCTATCAAAGAAAATCTCAAGGGAGCTAGAGCCTTGAAGTATTGGAAGAAGGCGCATCAACGTTGGTTTGTTGGTAGGCCAATTTCATGAAAAGATACCTTTTTCATTTCACATAAATCATCAAGGAGGAATTTCACGGTTGGAATTCTCCGTGGAGAATTCATGAGGTTCTGAGAACCGTCAGATCTTGCAGAGGAGCGAGAAGGTTACGGTGGGTTATTTTCTAAGTGAAATCTTGGAAGAATCAGACCATAGGATCCGAACCAACAAGGGCCACTGGATCACCCACGTAAATCTCATTTTGGGGTTTCATGAGCTGAAGGGTTGAAGCCTTTGCATCAAGACTCGCGAGGTCGCGAGGTGCGAAGTCCTGAAATAGCAAGAGACTCTAAGCCATCAGATTGGAGGGGCACATGTCACGAGATCCTCTCTATCGGGGATTTGGACATCGAGGTTCAGAAGAGGAAATATTTCAACTTCGTGAGTGGCAAAGTCGTGAAGAGGTTTCATGAGTCGGAGATCCGAGAACATAGCATCCGTATTCGCGAAGTCACAAAGTCTGAAATTCCAAAAAGGTGGGAAGTTCCATCGTGGGACCCGCATAGATGACATGTCAAAATTTCACCATTTCGGCATATTGGAGGGTAAAAGGTCGAGATCTTGTCCCAAAAGTTCTTAATTCACGAAACCATGAGAAAATCATAGTCGTCTGTTAGGAGGAGGACAGGTGGTAGAGATCTAGGGATCTCGCAAACTCAAGGGTTCACCGGGTGAGAGGCCAAAGATCGGGTGCTCCAAGTCGTGNAAGGGGTTTAGGGGTTGAAAGGAATTGTTTTCGACATCAAAGGTCACAAAGTGTCGAGAGCCGAGGCACGAGTGTGGACATGTGGCAGAACCACACAGTGGGCTTGGGAAGTAGATCGATGGACACAGGTCACACATTTGGAGGATTCAACACCCCATTGACCTCTCACATCTCGGGGACTCGGGAGATAATGGAATGAAATTTCGAGCCTTCGACTCGCAAAGTCGTGAGTAGCAAGAACGAGAGGAGAAAAGTCAACATCTCCTCTCGAGGGTTCGGAAAAGAAAGGTGTCAAGGTTGGACCTTTGAACTCACGAAGGCATGAGAGGTGAGAAGTGATAGCACTTATCCTAGCCGACGGTCACGCGAGGAAGACACTGATGGGCGAAGGAACCATAACCATTTCGTGATCTCAGGTATCGCGGATTTCAGAAGGAAGAGTCGAGAGTCACGACTTGTGAACTCGCAAGATTACGAGCTGCGAAAAGAAGGACCCGTGGATCGAACGAAAGGAGATTCCGGCAGAGAATCTGAAATAGCCGATCCGGCTCGAAGGGGTTAAAGAACGATCCTGTGAGTGGATCTCGGCCTGAGTGCCAATAGGTCTGCGTTAGTTTTGGTATCATAGAGAGCATTTGCTAAAGGAAAAACATAGTGGAGGATTGGACGGGCATTTCAGTCATGACAAGACGTTATCAAAGTTAAATGAGTCATATTTTTGGCCAAGAATGAGAGCAGATGTGAAAATATTCATGGATAGATGCAGAATTTGTCAGCATTTAAAAGGAAAGAGGCATAATGTAGGCTTTTATCAACCGTTACCCATACCTGACAAGCTGTGGGATATAGTCAACATGGAATTCATATTGGGGCTACTGAGAACACAAAGAGGGTTTGACTCGATCTTTGTAGTGGTAGATAGATTTTCAAATATGGCTCACTTCATACCATGTCAGAAAACCAGTGACGCAACTCACATTGTGAATCTATTTTTCAAAGAAGTCATTTGACTTCACGACTTACCAAGGAGCATTGTTTCAGATTGAGACACCAAGTTCGTGGGACACTTATGGAGAACCTTATGGAAAAAGCTGGGAACAAACTTGTCGTTCAATTCATCTTATCATCCTCAGATAGATAGACAGACAGAAGTTGTGAAGAAAAGTTTGGGAGACTTACTGTGGAGCTTGTTGACAGAACACCACAGTCAATGGGACAATATTCTGCCACAGGCAAAATTTGCTTATAATGATTCAATCAATAGAAGCACAGGGCAGAGTCCCTTCCAAATTGTTCATGGGATGCATCCAAGAGGAGTTTCAGAATTGAGAGATTCAGAAAAGGATGCAGCTAGGAGTGCTAGTGCAGAGGATTTCACAAAGGTGATGAAGGAACTTCACAGCCAGGTGAAGGAGCGATTGCAGAACTCGAGCCAACAGTATAAGCACAGAGTAGATCAACACAGGAGACAACTTCAATTTGAGGTTGGTGATTTGATTCTGGCACATCTAAGAAAGGAAAGATTCTCGAAGGGGACATATAACAAACTAAAGATGAAGAAGATCGGACCATGTAAGGTCTTGAAGAAATTTGGCGCAAATGCTTATGAGATTGAATTACCCGATGGGATCGGAATTTCTCCAATATTCAATGTCTCAGATTTGTACCCATACAAAGTTGAGGAAGCAGGAACAAGTGATGAACAACCAGAGGTTTAGTGGACTAAACAGATTCCAGTTGCAGAAAAGCCACAGATGGAAAGCATACTGGACAAAAGGGTTAGCAAGAGGACAAGAAGAAGGGAATATTTTGAATACATGGTCAAGTGGAAGGGACATCCAGTTGAAGATGCTAGCTGGGAGAATGAAGCAGAGATCTAGAAGCATGGATAGACCATGGGAGAGCTCATGGAAAGGAGCCCATGAAAATTTTCAAGAGAGGGAGTATGATGCAGGAGCATCTCTAGCATCAAGCGAGCGTGGGGCAAGCACCAATGCATTTTGACACATGATAGAATGTTTGAAATGTTTTGAAGTTTGATACATCAAACGTAAATGAAACAATTAAGAAAGGTCATACTAGTAGATTGTAATCATACCTTGAGCGTAAATGTAAGTAAATGTAAGTAGGTAGCTTTGAATTCTTAGATTAGACAGTTTTAGGAGTTGGAGGGAAAACGGATATAGACACCCTCACTTGTATCACTATAACATTAGAACCATGAGAAGAGAGCATAGGAAAGCAGAAGCAGAGAGCTGTGTAGAAAATCCCCATGTACAGTAGTTCTGGATTAATACAAAGATGTTTAGTTCAAACTGATGGTGTTCAATTACTTTATGTGTATGCATGATTTAATGTTATGCTCAAGATTTTTTTCTCTCTGTTATGCATTCACTTTGATGCGTGAATGTTTGATTTCATATTTAATGTTTGAAATCTTAAGACAGGGAGAGTAAGGAATGAGTTTCAATTGTTTCTCTGTCTGAGCAAGAGTGTTCCTGCAAGGAGTGCAGTGAAATTGTCCGCAAGGTGTGCGTTCACAGAAGTCAGAGTTCATCTCTGCAAGCTCAGGAGAGATAACACTGTTCTCATTCTTGCAGAAATGCAAGTTAAGCACGGAATATGTGCAAGGTGTGCGCAGGCCGAGAAGAGTCTCAGTGTTTGCAACCTGAGTGAAATCATTGAAATACTATTGTCGCAGAGACTGTGCAGAGTTGAAGAGCTTCAAATCCTTGAAAGTGTTTGAAGAACTGCCACAAGGAGTGTGCCCAGGAATTTTTCCCAAAGGACTTGAAGATTTTCAATCAAGCTCAACTAGAATAGGATCTTCGAAGCTGTTGAAGAAAAGCTCAAGGGAGTTGGGGCCTTTAAGTATTGGAAGAAGGCGCAGCAACGTTGGTTTTTCGGTAGGCCAATTTCGTGAAAACATACCATGTTCATTTCACAGAAATCGACGAGGAATTTGACAGTTGGAATTTTCCGTGGAGAATTCACGAGGTTTTGAGAACAGTCAAATCTTGCAGAGGAGAGAGAAGGTTATGGTGGGTGCTTTTCTAAGTGAAATCTCTGAAGAATCGGACCATAGGATCCGAACCAACAAGGGTCGTTGGATCACCCATGTAAATCTCATTTCAGGGTTTCATGAGTTGAAGGGTCGAAGCCTTTGCATCAAGACTTGTGAGGTCGTGAGATGCGAAGTCCCAAAATAGCGAGAGTCTCTGAGCCATCATATTGGAGGGGCATGTGTCAGGAGATCCTCTCTATCGGGGATTCAAACATCGGGGTTCAGAAGAGGCAATCTTTCAACTTTGTGAGTGGGGAAGTCGTGAAGAGGATCAGGACTGTCCATCTGGGAGTGGACAGGTGGTGTGCTTTCCAACATGGAGGTCAAACTTTCATTGACCATTTTGGGGTTTCGTGAGTCGAAGATTCGAGAACACATCATCTAGATTCATGAAGCCGCGAAGTCTGAAATTCCAAAAAGCCGGGAAGTTCCATCGTGGGACCCGCATAGATGACATGTTGGAATTTTTCCATTTCGGCATATCGGAGGGTAAGAGGTCGAGAATCTTGTCCCAAAAGTTTCGAAGTCATGAAACCACCATAAAATCAGAACCGTCTATTAGGAGGAGGATAGGTGGCAGAGATCTAGGGATCTTGCGAACTCGGGGGTTCGCCGGGTGAGAGCCCAAAGATCGGGTGTTCCAAGTTGCAAGAGGAAAAATCATGAGGAGCGTGGATAGCCGTCAGATCCAGGTCATGGGAGGACCATTGGATCAGGAACCCCATCGCATTTCATGCATTCAGGGGTTCGGGGGTTGAAAGGAATTGTTTTCAACATCAAAGGTTGCAAAGTGCTGAGATCCGAGGCACGAGTGTGGACACGTGGCAGAACCACACAGTGAGCCCAGGAAGTAGACCGACGGACACACATCGCACATTTGAAGGAGTCAACACCCCGCCGACCTCTCGTGTCTCGGGGACTTAGGAGATAAGAGAACGAAAGTTCAAACCTTTGACTCATGAAGTCGCGAGTAGCGAGAACGAGAAGAGAAAAGTCAACATCACCTCTCGGGGGTTCAGGAAAAAAAGGTGTCAAGGTTGGACCTTTTAACTCGAGAAGGCACAAGAGGCGAGAAGTGCTAGCGCTTAGCCTAGCCGGTTGTCACGTGAGGAAGGCGCTGATAGGCGAAGGAACCATAACCATTTCTTGATCTCAGCTATCGCGGATTTGAGAAGGAAGAGTCAGGAGTCACAACTCGCGAACTCACGAGATTGTGAGCTGCGAAAAGAAGGACCCGTGGATCAAACGAAAGGAGATTCCGACAGGGAATCCGAAAGAGTCGATAAGGCTCTAAGGCGTTAAAGAACGATCCTGTGAGAAGATCTAAGCCCGAGGGTCGATAGGTTTGCGTCAGTTTTGGTATCAGAGGGGGCATTTGCTGAAGGAAAAACATAGTGGATTGGTCGGACATTTCGGTCATGACAAGACATTCTCAAAGTTAAATGAGTCATATTTTTGGCCAGGAATGAGAGTAGACGTCAAAATATTCATGGACAGATGAAGAATTTGTCAGCATTCAAAAGGAAAGAGGTAGAATGAAGGCTTTCATCAACCATTACCCATATCTGACAGGCCGTGGGATGCAGTTAGCATGGACTTCATATTGGGGCTACCAAGAACACAAAGAGGGTTTGACTCGATCTTTGTAGTGGTAGATAGATTTTATAAGATGGCACATTTCATACCGTGTCAGAAACCCAGTGACACAACTCGCATTGCGAATCTGTTTTTCAAAGAAGTCATTCGACTTCACGGCTTACCAAGGAGCATAGTTTCGGATTGAGACACCAAGTTCGTGGGACACTTTTGGAGAACCTTATGGAAAAAGATGGGAAAAAACTTGTCGTTCAGTTCAGGTTATCATCCTCAGATGGATGGACAGACAAAATTTGTGAACAGAAGTTTGGGAGACTTGCTGAGGAGCTTGGTGACAGAACACCATAGTCAGTGGGATAATATTCTTCCATAGGCGAAATTTTCTTATAATGATTTAATCAACAAAAGAACAGGGAAGATTCCATTCCAAATTTTTTATGGGATGCAGCCAAGAGGAGTTTTGTAATTGAGAGATTCAAAACATGATGCAGCTAGGAATGCTACTGCATAGGATTTCACAGAGGCGATGAAGGAACTTCACGACTAGGTGAAGGAGCGATTGTAGAACTCGAGCCAAGAGTATAAGTGTAGAGCAGAAGAACACAGAAGACAAATTCAATTTGAGGTTGGTGATTTGATTCTGGCACATCTGAGAAACGAAATATTCTCGAAGGGGACGTATAAAAAACTGAAGATGAAGAAGATCGGACCATGTAAGGTCTTGAAGAAATTTGGGGCAAATGCTTATGAGATTGAATTACCCGATGGGATCGGAATTTTTCCAATATTCAATGTCTTAGATTTGTACCCATACAAAGCTGAGAAAGAAAGAACAAGTGATGAAAAACCAAAGGTTCAGTGGACTAAACAGATGCCAATTGCATAAAATCCACAAATGGAAAGCATATTGGACAAATGGCTTAGCAAGAGGACAAGAAGAAGGGAATATTTTGAATACTTGGTCAAGTGGAAGGGACATCCAGTTGAAGATGCCAGCTGGGAGAACGAAGAAGAGATCCAAAAACATGGATAGACAGTGCGAGAGCTCATGGATAGGAGCCCATGAGAATTTTCAAGCGAGGGAGTATGATGCAAGAGCATCGCTAGCATCAAGCGAGCATGGGGCAAGCACCAACACATTTTGGCACATGATAGAATGTTTGAAATGTTTTGAAGTTTGATACGCCAAACGTAAATAAAAAAATTAAGAAAGGGCGTACTAGTAGATTGTAATCAAACCTTGAGTTTCCCTCTCTTGTCTGAAGGACTAAGAGGCATTTATTCTAGTAAATGTAAGTAGGCAGCTTTGAATTCTTAGATTAGACAGTTTTAAGAGCCAGAGGGAAAATGGATATAAACACCCTCACTTGTATCATTGTAACATTAGCAACATGAGAATACAGCATAGGAGAGAAGAAGCAGAGAGCTGTGTAGAAAAACCCCTTGTACAGAAGTTTTGGATTAATACAAAGATGTTTAGTTCAGACTCATGGTGTTCAATTACTTTCTGTGTATGCATGATTGAATGTTATGCTTATGCTTGTTTACTCTCTGGTATGCATTCGCTTTGATATGTGAATGTTTGATTTCATATTTAATGTCTGAAATCTAAAGAGAGGGAGAGTAAGGAATGAGTTTCAATTGTTTCTCTGTATGAGCCAGAGTGTTCCTGCAAGGAGTGCAGTGAAATTGTCCAGAAGGTGTGCATTGACAGAAGTCAGAGTTTGTCTCTGCAAGCTAAAGAGAGATAACACTGTTCCCATTCTCGTAGAAGTGCAAGTTAAGCACAAGATCCGTGCAAGGTGTCGGTAGGCCGAGAAGAGTCTCAGTGTTTGCAACCTGAGAAAAATCGTTGAAAGACTGTTGTCGCAGAGAGTGCGCGGAGTTGAAGAGCTTCAAATCCTTGGAAGTGTTTGAAGAACTGCCGCAAGGAGTGCACACAAGAATTTTCCCCAAAGGACTTGAATATTTTCAATGAAGATCAGGAGGAATAGGATCTTCGAAGCTGTCGAAGAAAAGCTCAAGGGAGATGGAGCCTTGAAGTATTGGAAGAAGGCACAACAATGTTGGTTTGCCGGTAGGCCAATTTCGTGAAAAGATACCATGTTCATTTCGTAGAAATCGTCAAGGAGGAATTTGATGGTTGGAATTCTCCGTGAAGAATTCATGAGGTTCTAAGAACCGTCAAATATTATAGAGGAGAGAGAAGGTTACGGTGGGTGATTTTCTAAGTGCAATCTTGGAAGAATCATACCATAGGATCCGAACCAACAAGGATCGTTGGATCACCCACGTAAATCTCATTTCAGGGTTTCGTGAGCTGAAGGGTCAAAGCCTTTGCATGAATACTCGCGAGGTCATGAGGTGCGAAGTCCTAAAATTTCAAGAGAATCTGAGCCATCATATTGGAGGGGCACGTGTCACGAGATCCTCTCTATCGGGGATTCAGACATCGGGGTTCAGAAGAGGAAATATTTCAACTTCGCGAGTGGCGAATTCGTGAAGAGGATTAGGACCGTCCATCTGGGAGTGGACAGGTGGCGTGCTCGCCAACATGGAGGTCATACTTTCATTGACCATTTTGGGGTTTTATGAGTCAGAGATCTGAGAACACAACATCCGGATTCATGAAGTCGCGAAGTCCGAAATTCCAAAAAGGCAGGAATTTCCATCATGGGACTCACGTAGATGACGTGTCAGAATTTCGCCATTTCAGCATATCAGAGTGTAAGAGGTCAAGACTCTTGTCCCAAAATTTCTGAAGTTGTGAAACCATGAGAAAATCACAGCCGATTGTTAGGAGGAGGACAGGTGGCAGAGATCTAGTGATCTCACGAACTCGGGGGTTCGCCGGGTGAGAGCCCAAAGATCAAGTGCTCCATGTCATGAGAGGGGAAATCGTGAGGAGCATGGATAGCCATCAGATCCAGGTCACGGGAGGACCATTGGATGAGGAACCCCATCACATTTCATGCATTCAGGTGTTTGGGCGTTGAAAGTAATTGTTTTCAACATCAAAAGTCGCGAAGTGCCGAGAGTCGAGGTACGAGTGTGGACATGTGGCAGAACCATACAGTGGGCTTGGGAAGTAGACTGGCAGACACACGTCACACATTTGGAGGAGTCAACACCCCATTGACCTCTCGCATCTCGGGGACTCAAGAGATAAGGGAATGAAAGTTCAAGCCTTCAATTCGTGAAGTTGAGAGTAGTGAAAACGAGAGGAGAGAAGTCAACATCGCTTCTCGGGGGTTCAGGAAAGATGTTAATGTTTATGCCATTATTATAGTTCTTTTCATTTCAATAGATAAGAGCATAATATGAACAAGATCACTGAGAAATACACATTCACAAGAGACATAAAATTTATCCTGGGAAACCCTCTAGGGGAAGAAAACCCAGCAAAAAATTCCTTATCATAAATAGTTTATGCAATATTCAAGAGATAACTCAAACCGATACAGAAAGTCCTCCCCAAGATATGCGCCACTCTTCTCCTCCTCTCTCTGGTAATTGCAACTTTCCTCATAAGAGAAATGAGCAAGTGAGTTGTGTGTTTGAAGTGAGGCGCTAGCCTCTTATTTATACAAGATTGGCACGTGTGAAAGGTCACAAATGGCAGGGCCGACATCTCACTCTGGGT
>JASDQU010102203.1:364309-378105 GCA_032191745.1 Picea mariana
CGAGAGACTCTGAGCCATCAGATTGGAGGGGAACATGTCATGAGATCCTCTCTATCAGGGATTCCGACATCAAGGTTCAGAAGAGGCAATCTTTCAACTTCGCGAGTGGCGAAGTCATGAAGAGTATCAGGACCATCCATCTGGGAGTGGATAGGTGGCATGCTCGCCAACATAGAGGTTCAACTTTCATTGACCATTTCGAGGTTTCGTGAGTTGGATATCTGAGAACACAGCATCCGGATTCGCGAAGTCACGAAGTTCAAAATTCCAAAAAGGTGGGAAGTTCCATCGTGGGACTCACGTAGACGACGTGTCGGAATTTCACCATTTCGGCATATCGGAGGGTGAGAGGTCGAGACTCTTGTCCCAAAACTTTCGAAGTCGCGAAACCACGAGAAAATCATAACCGTTTGTTAGGAGGAGGACAGGTGGCATAGGTTTAGGGATCTCATGAACTCGGGGGTTCACCAGGTGAGAGCCCAAATATCGGGTGCTCCAACTCGTGAGAGGAAAAATTGCGAGGAGCGTGGATAGCCATTGGATCCACATCATGGGAGGACCATTGAATGAGGAACCCCATCGCATTTCTCGCATTCGAGGGTTTGGGGGTTGAAAGGAATTTTTTTCGACATTAAAGGTCATGAAGTGTCGAGAACCAAGGCACGAGTGTGGACACATGGTAGAACCACACAGTGGGCCCAGGAAGTAGACCAGTGGACACACGTTGCACTTTTGGAGGAGTCAACACCCCATTGACCTCTCGCATCTCGAGGACTCGGGAGATAAGAGAATTAAAGTTCGAGCCTTTGACTCATGAAGTCACGAGTAGCAAGAACGAGAGGAGAAAAGTCAACATCACCTCTAGATGGTTTGGGAAAGAAAGGTGTCAAGGTTGGACCTTTGAACTTGCAAAGGCGCGAGAGGTGAGAAGTGCTAGCGCTTAGCCTAGATGGCGGTCATGCAAGGAAGGTGCTAATGGGCGAAGGAACCATAACCATTTCACAATCTCGGGTATCATGGATTTGAGAAGGAAGAGTCGGGAGTCACGACTCCCGAACTATTGAGATTGCGAGCTACGAAAAGGACCTGTGGATCGAACGAAAGGAGATTCCAGCAAGGAATCCAAAAGAGACAATGCGGCTCAAAGGGGTTAAAGAACGATCCTGTGAGTGGATCTTGGCCCAAGGGCCGATAGGTCTACGTCATTTTTGGTATCAGAGGGAGCATTTACTGAAGGAAAAACATAGTGGAGGATTGGTTGAACATTTCGGTCATGACAAGACATTCTCAAAGTTAAATGAGTCATAGTTTTAACTAGGAATGAGATAAGACGTCAAAAGATTCATGGACAGATGCAGAATTTGTTATCATTCAAAAGGAAAGAGGCAGAACACAGGCTTTTATCAACCATTACCCATACCTGATAGGCCGTGGGATGCAGTCAGCATGGACTTCATATTGGGGTTATTGAGAACACAAAGAGGGTTTGACTTGATCTTTGTATTGGTAGATAGATTTTCTAAGATGGCACACTTCATACCGTGTCAGAAAACTAGTGACACAACTCACATTCCTAATCTGTGTTTCAAAGAAGTCATTCGACTTCACAAATTACCAAGGAGCATAGTTTTGGATCGAGACACCAAGTTCATGGGACACTTCTGGAGAACCTTATGGAAAAAGCTGGGAACAAACTTGTTGTTCAGTTAAGCTTATCATCCTCAGATAGATGGACAGACAGAAGTTGTGAACAAAAGTTTGGGAGACTTGTTGAGGAGCTTGGTGACAGAACACCACAGTCAGTTGGACAATATTCTGCCACAAGTGGAATTTGCTTATAATGATTCAATCAACAGAAGCACAAGGCAGAGTCCATTCCAAATTTTTTATGGGATGTAGCTAAGAGGAGTTTCGAAATTGAGATATTCATAACAATATGTAGCTAGGAGTGCTAGTGCAGAGGATTTCGCAGAGGCGATGAAGGAACTTCACAACCAGGTGAAGGAGCAATTACAGAACTCAAGCCAAGAGTATAACGGCAGAGCAGATCAACACAATAGACAACTTCAATTTGAGGTTGGTGATTTGATTCTAGCACATCTGAGAAAGAAAAGATTCCCAAAGGGGACATATAACAAACTAAAGATGAAGAAGATTGGACCATGTAAGGTCTTGAAGAAATTTGGGGAAAATGCTTATGAGATTGAATTACCCGATGGGATGGGAATTTCTTCGATATTCAATGTCTCAGATTTGTACCCATACAAAGCCGAGGAAGCAGGAACGAGTGATGAACAACCAGAGGTTCAGTGGACTAAACAGATGCCAGTTGCAGAAAAGCCACAGATGGAAAGCATATTGGACAAAAGGGTTAGCAAGAGGACTAGAAGAAGGGAATATTTTGAATACTTGGTCAAGTGGAAGGGACATCCAGTCGAAGATGCCAGCTGGGAGAAAAAAGCAGAGATCCAGAAGCATGGACAGACCATGCGAGAGCTCATGGACAGGAGCCCATGAAAATTTTCAAGCGAGGGAGTATGATGCAGGAGCATCGCTAGCATCAAGCGAGCGTGGGGCAAGTGCCAACACATTTTGGCACATGATAGAATGTTTGAAATGTTTTGAAGTTCGATACGCCAAACGTAAATGAAACAATTAAGAAAGGGCGTACTAGTAGATTGTAATCAGACCTTGAGCGTCCTGCTCTCATCTGACAGACTAAGAGGCATTTATGCTAGTAAATGTAAGTAGGTATCTTTGAATTCTTAGATTAGACAATTTTAGGAGCTGGAGGGAAAACCGATATAGACACCCTCACTTGTATCATTGTAACATTAGCAGCATGAGAAGAGAGCATAGGAGAGCAGAAGCAGAGAGCTATGTAGAAAAACCCCATGTACAGAAGTTCTAGATTAATACAAAGATGTTTAGTTCATACTCATGGTGTTCAATTACTTTCTGTGTATGCATGATTTAATGTTATGCTCATGCTTGTTTACTCTCTGTTAGGCATTCACTTTGATGCGTGAATGTTTGATTTCACATTTAATGTCTGAAATCTAAAGAGAAGGAGAGTAAGTTATGAGTTTCAATTGTTTCTCTGCCTGAGCAAGAGTGTTCCTACAAGGAGTGTAGTGAAATTGTCCGCAAGGTGTGCTTTGACAGAAGTTAGAGTTCATGTCTACAAGCTCAGGAGATATAACATTGTTCTCATTCTCGTAGAAGTGCAAGTTAATCACAGGAGCCGTGTAAGGTGTGCGCAGATCGAGAAGAGTCTCAGTGTTTGCAACCTGAGCGAAATCACTGAAGGACTATTGTCGTTGGGAGTGCGCAGAGTTGAAGAGCTTCAAATCCT
Organism: Picea mariana; assembly: GCA_032191745.1. Classification (NCBI taxonomy): domain Eukaryota; kingdom Viridiplantae; phylum Streptophyta; class Pinopsida; order Pinales; family Pinaceae; genus Picea; species Picea mariana. Next base: position 367,665 of record JASDQU010102203.1, read on the forward strand.
TGGAAGTTCTTGAATAACTGTCGCAAGGAGTGCGCGCAAGAATTTTCCCCAAAGGATTTGAAGATTTTCAATCAAGCTCAGGAGGAATAGGATCTTCAAAGCTGTCGAAGAAAATCTCAAGGGAGATAGAGCCTTAAAGTATTGGAAGAAGGCGCAACAACGTTGGTTTGCCGGTAGGCCAATTTCGTGAAAAGATACCTTGTTCATTTCGTAGAAATCATCAAGGAGGAATTTGACGGTTGGAATTCTCCGTGGAGAATTCACGAGGTTTCAAGTACCGTTAGATCTTGCAGAGGAGTGAGAAGGTTATGGTGGGTGATTTTCTAAGTGCAATTTCTGAAGAATTGGACCATAGGATCCGAACCAACAAGGGTCATTAGAGCACCCACGTAAATCTCATTTCGCGGTTTCATGAGCTGAAGGGTCGAATCTTTTGCATAAAGACTCACAAGGTTTTGAGGTACGAAGTCCTAAAATAGTGAGAGACTCTGAGCCATCAGATTGGAGGGGCACATGTCACCAGATCCTCTCTATCGAGGATTTGGACATCGAGGTTCAGAAGTGGCAATCTTTCAACTTCGCAAGTGGCGAAGTCACGAAGAGGATCAGGACCATCCATCTGGGAGTGGACAAGTGGTGTGCTTGCCAACATGGAGGTCAGACTTTCATTGACCATTTCAAGGTTTTGTGAGTCAGAGATCTGAGAACACAGCATCCGGATTTGCGAAGTCGCGAAGTCTGAAATTCCAAAAAGATAGAAAGTTTCGTTGTGGGACCCGTGTAGACAACATGTCAGAATTTCACCATTTCGGCATATTGGAGGGTAAGAGGTCAAAACTCTTGTCCCAAAAGTTCTGAAGTCGCAAAACCACTAGAAAATCATAGTTGTCTGTTAGGAGGAGGACAGGTGGTAGAGATCTAGGGATCTCGCAAACTCAGGGGTTCACCCAGTGAGAGCCCAAAGATCGGGTGCTCCAAGTCATGAGAGGCGAAATCGCGAGGAGCATGGATAGCCGTCGGATCCAGGTCATGGGAGGACTATTGGATCAGGAACCCCATCGCATTTCGCGCATTCGGGGGTTCATGGGTTGAAAGGAATTGTTTTCGACATCAAAGGTCACGAAGTGCCGAGAGCCAAGGCATGAGTGTGGACACATCGCAGAACCACATAGTGGGCCCGGGAAGTAGACTGGGGGACATACATCGCACATTTGGAGGAGTCAACACCCCGTTGACCTCTCGCGTCTCGGGGACTCGGGAGATAAGGGAACGAAAGTTCCAGCCTTCAACTCACGAAGTCACGAGTAGAAAGAACGAGAGGAGAAAATTCAACATCGCCTCTCGGGGGTTTGGGAAAGAAAGGTGTCAAGGTTGGACCTTTGAAATCGCGAAGGCGCGAGAGGCGAGAAGTGCTAGCACTTAGCCTAGCCGGTGGTCGCGCGAGGAAGGCACTGACGGGAAAAGGAACCATAACCATTTCACGATCTTGGGTATCATGGATTTGAGAAGGAAGAGTCGGGAGTCACGACTCGTGAACTCGCGATATTGCGAGCTGTGAAAAGAAGGACCTGTGGATTGAACAAAAGGAGATTCTAGTAGGGAATCTGAAAGAGTTGATATGGCTCAAACGGGTTAAAGAACGATCCTGTGAGTGGATCTCGGCCCTAGGGCCGATAGGTCTGCATCATTTCTTCAAGGGTTGACATTAATGGCAACCAACCTTAATCAACATTCCACAAAAGAGTGTTATGAGTTTTGTGGAAATGACAATATTGTCTTGGGCTAAACGATGAAGGGGAATAATAAGGATATTTTGGTCTCTTGGAAGAGATAGGTGATTAGGGAGGGAGATTCCAAAATGAAGGTTTAGGGTTTATCTTTTTTTAAGAAACTAGGGTGCAATGGAAGGGATAAACTAAAGAAGTGGTTTCAAAAATGTATGTCTTTGTCTTTAGATGATCTAATAAACTATATGGAAACTTAACAAATAGTGCATTTTCTAGAGCTAGAATATGTAGCTGAAGACATATCTTAAATAAGATGCCAATAAATAGGTGAATTGTATTGCCCTAATATTGTAAGAGATGAAGGAAATGGGAATGTAACTACTCCTAATAACCAAGAATATAGAAGCACACCCTAAATGCATGGCATAACATTTCCCATCTGGAAATATAGTGCACTACTATAACGGAATTCTCATTCAGCTCCACAGTGAGAGAGGGGAGTTGAGAGGTCTTTTTTGGTACCTCCATGTGAGTGTTGAACCTATCATATTGATTCCAATGAGCTATAACTTATATTCCTTGATCATATATGATTGAGATGAAATGAACATTTAAAAAAGTTATATCCAATTATATCGCACTTGAACATTTAGTTCACCATCATACATGGGAAAGTGGATTTCGGTATCGATTTCCAAGGAGTAAGATGGAAATGTATGTATTTTAATTACCATATCTTCCATGATGATGTTTTCAAGGAATTCCAAGCACTGAATCAACTATGGAAGTATGTGTGTTCTAGAGGATGGTCTCGAGAGGGATCTCTCCTTGAGGCCATCTTTTTGTGAACTAAATATGCTATAAGATAGAGTCTATTTCCCAATTTAAATAGTTGGTTTCAATAAAATTTAAAAAGAAAAAAGAAAATAAAGAGTGATATATTGCACTTGCCAAAATAAGAGAGAGGATTGTTGGTAAATAAGTGGCTAAAAAGATCACCATAAAAGAGATATATTGTTGCAAATCTATAGTTTATGTGGTGGAGGAATTGAATCTTGAGTGTACCAATTTCTGTAAAAAAAAAGAATTGTTAAAGATGCACTAGGCATCCATCACTCTATATAGATGGAAAAATAGATAATAACAGAGTTTATAAAACCCAAGCAATATTGAATTTGGTGGAGTGTAGGTTCAAATACCCTAACACACACCCTAGGAAAAAAAATTGAAATATGTTCAAGGTGATGCTTTCTACATTCCATGATCCACAACTTTAATACCACTTAGTCTAACTCAAATAATAACAAAACAATTAAATATACAATAATTATTCAAAATAAAATATTACTTAGAATCAAATAATAACAATACAATTAAATATATAAGAATGATTCAGAATCAAATATAAGTTAAAGAACAAAAGAGAGAAAGTTTCTGTAAAAGAAAAAAAAATGTTATTTTATATTAGATACAACTTAAATAAAGATACTACCTACTCTGACTCAAATAATAACACACACTACAATTAAATATACAAGAATGATTGAAAATAAATACTCTGACTCAAATAATAACAATACGATTAAATATACAAGAATGATTGAAAATAAAATACAAGTTAAAGAACAAAAATAAAATACAAGTTAAAGAACAAAAGAGAGAAATTTTTTGTAAAATCTTTTTTTTTTATATATGAGATACCATTTAAATAAAAATTACAAAATGTACGATACTTGATCGTGTCAAGTTAATATATTGATTATATGTAACCATGTCAAAATGAAAACAATATCATTTTAAAATACTAGATATTTATTATTTATGGCTATATCATCCTTATTTTTCGAGCTGTTTGTATTTCTGCTTTAGTAACGTGGCTATATCCCTCACTTTGTGCAACAAGTCTCTGAATATGGTACATTTTTTTTTGGACATTAATGTCATATTTAAAATCCCTCGATCTAAACGTATACTCTATGATTTATGTTTATTATTTATGTTTATTGAAATTTTAACCCTGAACCATTCACGAGTAATCCAACAACAAGATACTATTTCGCATAATTGTATTATTATTATTATTAAACTTCAAACGCATTGTTTCTTTTATATTCATTATTTATATCTGATATATTTATTAATTAATACTATACAAATTTTGAAAATCGGTATAATGAAATCAAATCATTTAGTTTTATTACACTGTGTTAACTAGAAATAAGAAATACAATTCAAATAATAAACATTGTTATAAAATTTTGAGTTGTAGTGTATATAATATATATATATATACATGAAATTTGTAATGTAATTTAATATCTAAGTGTAATTAAATAATTAATGAAATTATATAAAATATTAAAAATAATGTAAATCAAATCGAAGAGATGAAAAACAAGAATAAAAATTTTGAGTTGTAGTGTATATAATATATATACATGAAATTTGTAATGTAATTTAATATCTAAGTGTAATTAAATAATTAATGAAATTATATAAAATATTAAAAATAATGTAAATCAAATCGAAGAGATGAAAAACAAGAATAAAAATAGGACAGGAAAATTTGTAATATATTAATAGTTGTAAAATTTAATATCTAAGTGTAATTAGATAATTAATAAAATTATATAAAATATTAAAGACAATGTAAATGAAATAAAAGAGATGAAAAACAAGAATAAAAATAGGAGAGAAAAGATTGAGGAATGGGAAATTAAAGATGATTTTATTGACATTTTCATTTATTCATTTCTCCCTAATTTTTTCTTGTAATTTCACACTAAATAGGATTTTGGCTTATTGTTGGCCAAGAGAAGAGGATGCATAGAAATCCTTGAGTTGCATTATAACCATATATTGTTAAAATAAGACTAAAAAACCATTTAAAATTGGTTTTCCCATTTCAATTTATGCTCTAAATACATGGTATTAGTGTATAAGGATTTTTTTAAGGATGTGAAGTAATTCCTATATGTGAAAAGATGTTCTTATTTTGTTTAATATCTTGTTGTGAATGTGTTACTGGTAACAATTAAGAACGGAAAGGAGAAAAAATTGTGTATATAAGTTTTTTTATTGACTATGTTTAATATACTACCTATAGTTGAATTCATGGTCAATATTTAGTAATAAAATCATAGATATATACCATACAAAATGCTTAGAATATTTCCCATGATCTATGGATAATAAATTGGGTAAATCTTTGGCTCTAACCATAAAACCTCATCATGAGGAATAAACAAATAATTTTGGGAAACTAACTAATGACCACTTAAACAAATCTACAAAGGTTATCATCGAAATTAATACATGAACTTTAAATAATGTTTGATTAGAATATATAAATATATATTTTAAAGTACATTTTTTAAGATAGCAAAAAATTGATGATGATGATGATGAAGAACAAAGTCCACTAAGACTGAATTGGTCTATCATACTTGATTCTTTAGAATTTTGTTTATGTTCTAGAAAAGCATTAAGAGAAGCTTTCCAAGATCACCCTAGTTTTGTTGAGTTAAGAGGTTAGGAAGATCACCCTAGTTTTGTTGAGTTAAGAGGTTAGGAAGGTTGGTAGTGTGACAAACATTTTGAAAATGAGATCCAATATGGGTATAGGCTGGACGATCTAAGAGAAATTGTTTTTCATCTTCAACCTTCTTAGTGTCACAACTTGGTGACACACTCTTTCATTCCAAGGCATTGTAGGAATTGACCAACGCCCGGTTTCACTATGGAGATCATGAGAATTTGTTCTTATCTTAGCAATGCTTAATTTTTCTTTATAATTGTCAAAACAGATAGATAATTTTGATCTTCTAGATTAGGGTTGATTTCATCCTTATAATACCTTAATTTTATTTTCTCCTCTAATTTTTATCAAACAACATTTTCTCCTTAAATTTTGATATGATGATATTTTTAATAGTATCTTTATTCTGCAAAATGGTGTCTTCCATGATTCTCAAATATTTTATCCAAGGCTAGGCATCTTTATATCATCCTCACTTGAGTCAATGGTTGTTACAAGATTTTGAAGAAATTTTAAGAAACCTCTTGCCGTCCATGTTGTTTAACTTGTTCTTATACATTGGGTATATATTCATAGTCATGCTCTCAATGGGGGAGAGGATTGTTTCTAAGAGGAGGATGGGATAGGGTGCATTTCCTTTAATTTTGAGATTATATGTTATAAAATTCTTTTGTATTTGCTCTATCTTTCTCCAGGATTCACAAGAGATACTATAGCCCCAAACTTCACATCCATAAAGAATAACAGGTGTAACAGGGGTCTCAAAGAAGAGTTTGTTCTTATCCCAACTCCAAATATCGGTTGATTTACAATTCTTCTCAAGCCCATAATAAGCTTTCCATCCCCCAATAATCATTTTCTCAATGCTATAATTTTAGTTGATCTTGTGGTGAATACTAATTCCAAGATATTTGTATGAATTCATTTCTTCCAAGTTTTTTTTCTCATATACGAAGGTATCATAAGTGATATTATTGGATTTAATAACCATGACCTTAGTCTTATCAATATTAACAGTCATACCCATATTGGAGAAACAATCCATGAGGATTCTTAGTTGGTTTTCAAGATCATGGGGACTAATTTGCCACAAGAACAATATCATCGTCATAAAGAAGAAGATTGATGACTATACCAATGAGAGTAGGGCCGACACAAGCTTCGTTTTCCAAGCAATCTTCTAACTTCTCAATGTATATGACAAAAAGGGTAGGGGACAAGGGACAACCTTGTTTGACTCCAATATTGTAGTTAATCTCTTTCGACCAGCCCTTAGTGTTTTAAAAATTAGCAATAAATTTCTCATATATCATTATTGCAGCAACCTTCAACTTGAAAGGCACTTTTATATCTTTTGGAACCTATTCCAAAGTTTTTTCTTAAGAACCATGTCAAAAGATTTTGTAAAGTAAACAAAACAACAAAAAAGATTGGTTTTAGTATTACGAAACTCCTCTGAAATGATCCTAAAGGTAACAAGATGGTCCACAGTTGAATGATATCTCCTAAACCCGGCCTGGCCTTTAGCTCTTTTACCATGACTTTTTAACCAAAGTCTAATCTTCTTTTCCAAAATAATTCCATAAATATTGGATAAAATTGGGCTAATCATAATGGTTCTACAATTAGAGGGAATGTTTATATCCCTTTAATTTAAGAGCTTGTGTATGTGAGGGATAAGCATAGGCCCTCCAATTTTAAAACTTTAAGCTTGGTAGCCTCCAATGTCCTTATCTTTCTCATTTGCAAGTCACTTAACTCAGAACTCTATGGTATCTAAAGAAAAAACTTCATCCTCTATAGGGGGAATAGGAATGGTGTCCATGTTATTAGGGAACTCATAAAGAATTTTAAGGTAGGAATTCCAATCCATTAAGGAAATCATATTATTTTCTTTAGTATTGTGGTTTAGAATTTGGCTCCAAGACTTCTTAGGATCCAACTTAAATAGTTGTGAAAGTTTCTCTTGCCTTTTATTGATATAGTACCATTTTTTATTTTTAATTAGGGATTTGTACTTATTGATCTTATTGACTTCTAAGGACTCATTAAAAGCATCCCTAAAAGTTTTCCTAACAATTTTATATTCTTTATCATACCAAGGGTTGGTCATTCTATTATTCTTTTTACAAGACACCTCCAAAGAGAATTTGTAAATAGAAGTGGAAATGGTAGTTGTAAAATTATGATAGAGTTCTTCAATGTTGTCCTTAAATTAGAAGATTTAATTTACTATTTAAATCCTTTAATAAATGGTAAACTTTACTTTTGTCAAAGCCCAATTTCCTTTGATTATTAGAATTCTCTTCAATGGTGATCTTGTCTATGGAAAAATTTAGAGTTAGATTTAAAGGTTTTTTATCACAGTCCTATTCATGGTCATTTAAAAGGTCAAAAGTTGTTATTTTCTTTTGCTCATTTAAATAATTTAAATATTTAAAGTTTTTTTTTTTTTTTTTTTGCTAGTTTATCAGTGACGTGGGAGACTAGCCTATGGCTGAGAAACCCCTGACTCAGGGGCATCTAAGCCTTCAAAATCACCCAGGATCGCACCCAACTTGAACCACAACAACCCTTAAAAAGATATAGCAATTCTAATATTTAGACCTTAAATATATTAAAAAGATATACCAATTCTAATATTTAGAGCTATATTATAAAAAATCTTAAATATATTAAAAATATCTACCAATTCTAATATTTAGAATTATATTATAAAAAAAGTCAATATGATTAAAAAGTTATTTTAAAATAAATTTAGTTTAAAAGCTATTTTAAAATAAAAAAATTCATTATATTGATAATGATAATAATTAAATTTGATTTATCAAATTTAAAATAAAAAATTACTTAATTTATTTTTTAATTTTATTTATATAAAAAAAAACATATTTTATTTCCGTAATTTAAAAAACTTCTAAATTATTATAATACGTTAAAAATTAAGAAAATTCAATAAAGGTCTTCTTATCTAAATGATAATTATTATATTATAATAAGCTACATTATAATCCATTAAATACTGAGTAGCAGTCTAAATATTGCTAACCTAAATTGTATTGAAAATCTAATCAGATAAGCATTCAATACTGAGTAGAAATCTGAATATTGCTAACCTAAATTGTATTGAAAATGTAATCAGCTAAAACCTGGATGAGGTCAACCTCTGGACCAAAAGGTGTTAACGTAAGCGTAGCTCGCGCAATTTCTTCCACCGTTCCTACTTATTGTATTACTTTTTGCAAAGCATATGTCAATTCACCTTTCCTTTTGCAATTAATAATTTCAACATTTGCATCACTCTACGTCTGGTTTGTGCAGCAGTCATGAAATGAGATCACCATGCCCGAATGCCATTGACAAGCAACCAAGGTATATCTTGACCGCCGATTTATTTGGAAAAAATATAGTGTATTGTATGAGATACACATTATAACTAAAACTAGTATAGCCAATCAAAACCGTGGTTGATGAACGCAGAAAGGTGTGGACAGAAAATGAAACTCACAGTTAGAAAATGAAACTCACAATTAGAAAATGAACGTCTTCAGCCAGCGTGCTAAATCTAAAGTTTAATCATTTAAACGTGGCAATCATATAGTGTTATTCTTAATATATTTAGATAAATGTTAAAAGGTAAAGAGGTTAACGGATGCATTCAAAAATACAAAGAAGTTATGAAGAGGAAATTATTTTTAATGTCTCTGTGTCGCAATCCATCGTAATTCTTGCAGCAAGCATACATTTACAAAGCGTATATACTATTTCATCTACAGATTTAGGAATAGATGACCGCGAAGGTTTTATATATACAGTTATGTTGGACTGCTGTTAAGTATCATCTTATGGATGGCGTAGGTAGAGATTGTGACAAAGTCTAGTCTGTAATCTGATCTGGGAGACTATTATGTGGCTGAGAAACCCTGACTTAGGGGTATCTAAGCCATCAAAATCAGTCGAGGATCGCACTCGGCGTGAACCACACCAACCATTAACATGGATGGATTTTTTGTCTTGTTTGAAACAGATAACTTTAATATCATGAAGTACCTTAACAGCCATCATCCTATACGGAAAACTATTTAAAATTTAATTTTAAAAATATCAAATGTTGCTATTTATTTGAAAATTTATATTTCTCTTTCTAAAATATTAAATTTTTAATTTTAAAAACCAAATAAAAATAAATTTAATCCTTAAATATATTAAAAAATGAAATCTAAGAATTATAATAGCTATAGCTATATTATAACAAAGCTAATTTGGTTGAAAAAATATTTTAAAATTTATTTTTAATTAGGAAATAAAAAATGCACTATGTTGATCATAAATTTTTTTTATTTTAAAAACCAAATAAAAATAAAATAAGTTTAAACTTTAAATATATTTAAAAAAATCTACCAATTCTAATATTTAAAGCTACATTATAAAATAGTTAATTTGGCTAAAAAAATATTTTAAAATTGAAACAAAAATTAATTTTAAAAACCAAATAAAAAAATTTAAACATTAAATATATTAAAAAGATATACCAATTCTAATATTTAGATCTTAAATATATTAAAAAGATATACCAATATTATAAAAAATCTTAAATATATTAAAAACATCTACCAATTCTAATATTTAAAGTTATATTATACAAAAATTCTAAATATATTAAAACTAGCAACAACCACTTTTATGTAAAAAGTGGTTGATATACGCCGATAGGCGCCATTTTTTCATTGTTTTTCATTGTTGACGGCAGGCATACATCGCCACAACCATGAACATATTTTAATACAATTTAAATGTAATATTTAAATATTATTTAGTAATTACTTATTTATTATTTAAAATAAAATAATTAAAAATTTAGTTAATATTCATATAAAATTAAATAATTTAATAATAATACTTAAATAATAAAAAATAATAATTTAATTATTATTTCTTTATAAAAAATATTAAACAATAAATAAATTATTAGAAATTGATTATTTAATTATAGAAAATTAATTAATTAAAAATTATGTAATAATACTTATTAATTAATAATAATTAAATTATTAATTCTCAATTGATTATAGATAATAAAATTTAAATTAAATAAAAAATATTTATAAATTAGAAAATAATATAGAGAAATAAAAAAATTAATAAAAAATAAATGCATTATTAAAATAATACAATA
>JASDQU010102203.1:385806-413073 GCA_032191745.1 Picea mariana
AATAATACAATAATAATGGAAAAAATGCATTTATATATTATAAATTAATTTATAAAAAATAAAATAGTAAATAACAAAGTATTTAATAAAGTTAATAAAAACAAAAATAATAAAGTATTACATATAATAATAAGAAAGTAATAAAAAAAAAGGACATTGTTAAAATAATACATTATATATAAATAAAGGAAAACAACATTAATAATGTATAAATACACTAATGTATTAATTAATTAATATATTAATTAATGTATTAAAAATATTAAAAAAAATTAAATTATTAAAAATGATTATTTAATTCTCAAAAATTAATTAATTAGAAATTATTTAATAATAATGTTTATTAATTAATAATAATAAAATGATTATTTTTCAATTGATTATAACTAATAAAAGTAATATTAAACAAGAATTATTTATAAATTAGAAAATTATATATAAAAAATTAAAAATAAAAATAAAAAATAAATACATTATTAAAATAATACATTAATAACGAAAAAATATACTTGTATATTATAAATTAATTTAGAAAAAAAAAATAGTAAATAACAAATTATTTAATAAAGTTAATAAAAATAAAAATAATAAAGTAATAAAAAAAATAAAAACATTGTTAAGATAATGCATTAATAATGCATTATTTAATAAATAAAGGAAGACAACACTAATAATGTATAAATAAAGGAAGACAACACTAATAAGTTCTGAATATATATTTTGGGCAAATAATACATAAGTGACTTTCCTGGTATTTCTAAAGGTCAGTGCAAAGATGGGATACCATATGTGTGGTAAATAATACATCAGTTCTAATCTATCTTTTGATATAATGGCATGCTATTACACCAATTTTGTCCTTAACAAAAGATAATGCAAATCATTATAATAATAATAATTTATTTTTAAGGTATAATAATAATAATTTATTTTCAAGTATAACAATTTATTTTTAAGGTATAATAATAATAATTTATTTTTAAAGTTACTTGAAGTTATATCTTCAAGTCTACAAAAGTATATAGAACCTATTTTCTTTGGATTTGAACTTGTGACATTTTAGATGGAAATATATATTCTTAACCATTAGGTCCACTCAGGTTATATATCTCAAAGCAAGGAATAAATTTAGGATATTCTTAGAATAGAAGAGTGACAATGTTTTATAAATCTTAAGGAGGGTGGTCGACTTCTCGTCCCATAATGTGTATAGTTTTATGGAGAATACATATCCACTTAATGTATGTCTATGTAATAATGGGTGAAATGGAGAATTATATCACCAACCCTCGTACTCTAGTAACTCTTTCATTAGTATGAAGCATAAGTTATTGAAAAGATAGGTGCTATGGTGTGGGGAAAATGGAGTTTTCATTGGTACCAAGTGTTGGGAATATTTACAAATCTCTTTATAGATTGAGGTACTACATGTGAGCATGAGTGTTTGAAAAGGCATTGTACTTGATTGATTTTTGGAGCATGATATTTGTTGTTCAATTTTGAGTTAAGTTTTTTAGATTTTGACACAGAGTACAAGATTTTCATTGTCATTTTTTTTCTATAAATTTTATTTGAACAACAATGCACAATTCTTTCACTACATACGAAAAATAAGAAAAACATAAGATGCATAATTATAGTATAATTATTAGATTTTGATACTAACATCACTATAATTCATTTTGCTTATTAAACTTTCAAATGTTGATAATTTTTCAATATTAATAAACAATTTATCCACTTCCTCTCTAAATCAAGTTCATATCAAGATTTTGTTAAAGAAACAAATCAACATATAAGAATATGCCATAAGTAAAAAACAACATGACTTACTTGAGAGAAAATCCCAAAGGGTTTCATTGTGTTAGAAAAATGATTTGAACAAAAATATAGATTCAAAAAACCCAAGTATATTGATCTAGAAGGTAAATGTTCCTCAACTAAAATTTAAACCATTAATATAGAAATTGAATCTAACTTGAAATAAGTAAATCAAGTCTTTTCTAGGAATGAAGAAGAAAGATAGTAATTTGTGAATTGTTTTAAATAATATCGAGATATATTCACTTGAATGTATGATGATTTGAAGGTTTAAGATTCTAAAATGATTCAACATACCATAATTATAAAACTAGGAACAAAATCATTTGGACAAAAAAAAAAGACTCCCTCAACCAAATTTAGAACCCAACACCCTGAAAGAGTTGAGAAAATTTCTTGATGCCAAATCATGTTCCCCTCCTCTATATGGATCAAATTCTCCAATTCCCCTTCTTTTTATGGATCAAATTTTCCAATTGGTCAATGGGTCTAAGATTTTGTTCTTTTTAGATGGATTATAATGCTACAACCAAGTTGTTGGTGCGTAGTTCTTAGACCCGAGGTTCAACATTAAATCACCAACAAAACCATAAAGATATCATACATTTCGGCATCACTCGAAGTTGGTAAAGTCTCACCCGATGTTGGATGTATGGGTTGACCCGAGTTCTACCTTACTTCTCCAGCAAAAACCTAGAAACCACCCATCCTTTTGGAGACCAAAAGGAAACACTGCGCATAGAGTGCACAATACAGTCTCACCCGAGATGGCTTATGGGTGATTGCATGACCCAGATGTCTGCAATCGCGGAAGGGATTATGCTCATAGGGATGTTAGACATATTTATACTTCAACTTCCATATTCACCATTCTACCATACCATCATTCATATCTACCATTCATTTAACCTCTAACATTCATTCTTCAAGAAATAACATGTCTAGTCTAGTGTGTGCTGCAAATTAACCTTAACAGATTCATTCATTTAGCCATTCATTCATCATAAAATATATTGCAAAGAATTAAGAGCACATTCCACACATTGACACAGTATTTTACCGTGGTTCACCCCCTAGGCTACGTCCACAAATATTTGGTATTCTATGCTTCTTTATTCATCTTCTTCAAAATATTGCGTTGCGCACATTACATCAATAGTTTAGTAATGGTGATGGTGAGGTTGACCAGTGTCACACCAAACTCTACAACTTGTGACCTAGCCCTCATATACAACTCAAAAATAAACTCCACATGATCTCCACAGCTCTCAACCAAAACATTCCACAAAGACTAGCTCAAAACTCATAAAATTTCTCAAAGGTACATCCCAAACATGCTCAAAGATGATCTCCTATCTACCTCATACATCATATATTTATATTACCAAAAATCGGTAAAAACCCTTACAAAAGGGACCCAAAACCCTAACCCTAAGTGAATTATGTTTGTCCACATAGAAACTTCCTATGTGTGGTTGGTCCTTGATCCAACCGTTCCTTTCTTTGACTCTTCTTTTCCTTGCGCCGCTTTTCCTTGAATCCCGATGTGCTACTTTCCTTGCCTTCTGACATGTTGTTTTTCCTTATTTCTTGGTGTGCACTCCATTACTGGCTCCATTTCCAACTGTATGTCATTATTGTTGTGCATTTCTCAAAATAGTCTGCGCCAACAGGCCCCCAACACTAATCGGTGGCTCATCCCGAGCCACTAAGGCAATGTTTTCATCTCTGGAAAACTTCTCCAACTTCTGGAATCTACCTAAAATCTCTTCAATATGAGTCTTCACTTGTGCGCTCTTCTCTTCAACAAACTCCACAGCCTGCGCAGTGATATGCACTTTCAATATTTCTTCAGCTTCTAGCTTCAGGTTTTCCATCTGTCCCTTCGTTGTATCCATCTCTGTCAACATCTTCTCTAGATCTTCCTGCAATAGCTCCAGCTCAGCCTACCTCAAATGCTTCTATGTTTGCACCTTCTTCAATTATGCTTGTAAATTCTTTAACTCTTGCGCTCTCCTCAACCTATCCTGTATGTTCAATGTATTTTGATTTTTCTTCAAATCCTGCATGGTTGTGTTGACTCCTTCTTCCTTATGTTCCAATGCCTACAACTTTTCATCCTCCTACAGGGTTGTCCATAGTTCCACACTTTTTCCATATAACTCTGAAACTTCCTTAATATTTTGCACCATGTTCTCCATGTGTCTGGCCACCTCCTGCTCTCTCTTTTATCTAACTTCCAGTGGTGCGCTTGGTTTTAAGAGTGTCATCGAGTCTGTGATATGGCTCTTATAATTCTCCATAGATTTTTGTATTCTTCCAATCTTCTCTTATGTCTTAAAATGCACCCCTTCTTGTGCGTTGTCTGGAATTGACTTGAAAACTTCTTCTACACACTGCTCTATCTAGCCAATGTGTTGTTTTTCCTCATCCTTCTCGATCTGCATTTCGTTGAAGGTTATCTTCACTGTGTCCCTTATGTCTTTAGCTACTTGTAACTCTGTCACATATGCTCATGCTCTTGATTGGATCTTCTATGTAACGCTTACTTGAAGTTTATATAGTGCTTTGGTTGGGACTTTGGCTAGTGCCAAGTCTAAGTGATCAATGTCTTGCATGGCCTTTTGCATTGTCTCCTCATCTACCTGCAACATATCCTGAGTGATCACAAACTTTGCACTACCCAACTCTATAATTTGGACTATCTCCTACACAAGAATTGTCTTTTCCTAATCAATATGTTGTGGTTGCGCCTTTTCCTTCTATTGTGATACCTCCAATTGCAGTTGTGCCAAAGTTTCCTTAACCTATGTTTGTTTCCTAATTATTTCTTATCTCTGCTTCTCAACATCATCCCATGACTCTGCTGCGTGGTCTTGCACCTTCTCAACCACTAGTTCAGTGTCATCCTCTGTCAATGTTAGCTCCGGGACGCTTTTTTTCACCTTCATCTTCTTTATTTGGCATGTTGCCTATAACACCGTCCTCTTCATTGGTAGGGTTTCTATCTTCAGTGAAGTTGCAGGAATTTCTATGTCCAGGATCTCTCCTCCTCTTGCTAGTTCCTCCTATGTAGGAACAATTGTTTCCTTCTCTATGATTCCATTAATATCCTTTTGTTGTGCAGTATTCTTCTTCTGTGCAGTATTGAATTCCTTTGGGGAAAATCTTGTACTCAAAAACTCAATAATGTCAGCAAAATATTCATCAACAATCTGTACTGAAAATAATTGTGCATCTGGAAAGTTGTCCTCCAAGTTACTTGGTTCCTCTCCATTAGTTATCTTGGACATATGATATGGCCTTGAATTCAATCTTTCAGGCTTCACCACAACTTCAAAATCAAACTCCTCGAACAGCAGTAGCCATCTTCATATTCTTTCCCCCAACACTGGCTTATTGACTAAATATCTAAGAGCAGAGTGATATGTAAACATCTTAAAATGTTGGCCTAAAAAATAATGTATGAATTTATGCAATGCATATACCATATCCAATCCTTCTCTTTCTATTGTAGTGTAGTTATAATGTTATGAATCTGACAACTTTCTTCTTGCAAATGCTATTGGGTGATCTATATCACCTTCTCTTGGATGTGTTAATATTTCTCCAAGCGTTATTGCAGATGCATCCACATGCACATGAAATTCCTTTGACCAGTCTGGAAATACCAAAATTGACGTTGTCACCATTTTCTCCTTCAAGATATCCAAACTCTGTTGGCACTCATCATTCCACTGATACTTAATGTCATTCTTCAACAATTTATCCATCGGTGGAATAATATGTGCATATCCCCTTATAAGCTTCCTATAATAACATGTATGACCAAGTGTAATTTTTAACTGGCGCACTGACTTAGGTGGTGGTAAATTAACTATGACAACAATTTTAGCAGGATCAACCAACGAACCCTATTTACACACCACATGCCCTAACAAAATACCAAATGGTGCGTTGAAAATGAATTTCTTAATATTCAATGAAATATGACACTATCTACACCTATCTAACATCAATCTTAACACTTCAACATGATCCTTCAATAAGCTAAACATTGTCCAATCATCCAAATAAAATTCCAAAAACTTATGAATAAAATCCTTAAAGGCAGCTACTACTACCCTTGAGAAGCTAGCAGGGGCATTCTTCAATCCAAATGGCATCACTATATATTGATATGATCCCCATTCTATTGTAAATGTATTCTTATGTCGATCTTCAGGTACTATTTTTATATGGTGATAACCTGAGAATCCATCAGTAAATGAATATGTTTATTGCCCTCCTACATTCTTGAAAACTTCATCTATCAATGGGGTAGGGAAAGGATCATGCATACATAAATCATTCAACTTTCTCAAGTCTACACAGATTTGTATTCCCCCTTGTTTCTTCTCCTGCACTACCATAGGGATAATCCATTCAGATTCTTCCACAAGTTCTATGATAGCAACCTCTAACATCTTATCAATTTATGCCTTTACTTTCTGCTTGTACATTGGATTCAACATGTAAGGTCTTTGTCTTATTGGTATGGAATCTAGCTTCAAAGGGATATCCATCTCTCCAATTTCTCCTGCAACCCCTTTCATCTCTGAAAATGTTGTTGGAAACAAGTCACTATACTCGTGCAGTAACTCTGTGATTCTCTCTATTGTCTAGTTATCCCAATAATCTCCAATACTTGCAATATTTGGGTTTTCTATTGTTCCAATATTTACCTTATTTATCTTCAATGGTGCAACATAATATTATGACTCTAGCTGTAGACCTTCTACTTCCCTTTCTCCTTCAACTTTTGTGATCTGTATGTTGCACATGTTTTCTTCTGTTGGGTCTTCTTCTTCTGCGACATGATAACAATGTATCAATTGTGTGACTGTTTGTCACTTCTGGTTCTGATAAGATGTCACAATCTCCACTTCTGGTTCTTCAAAAATCCTATCTCTTACCAAATTCAGTGTTGTATCTATATCTATATTCTCATGCTCAAATGAAAATGTAATGACAGAGCTCTATTGAATCTCCTCCAAATTTAAAGTTTCTCTACATTGTTCCAACTCTGTGTACCAAATCCTTGGAAAGCCTTATAATGTATGAATAAAGTTTTGTGGCCACTCCTATGGTGGTACTAATCTCCATTGAATTATAAATATTTCTATATGTTCTCTGGGTTGTCCAATTCCATCATATTTCTTCACATATATGTCCTAACAATGAACACATATTTCTCTGGGTTGTTACTTGTACACATATACTAACAATGAACA
This sequence comes from Picea mariana, assembly GCA_032191745.1. Lineage (NCBI taxonomy): Eukaryota > Viridiplantae > Streptophyta > Pinopsida > Pinales > Pinaceae > Picea > Picea mariana. The sequence goes on from JASDQU010102203.1 coordinate 392,901, forward strand.
TACAATTTGAGGAAGAATTTAGGTTTCCCTTCCACAAAGCCATTAGCTTATCAAAACTACAAAAATTTGTTGTTTTAATGTAAATTTCTGTAAAGGATCAACAAAAGATAATGTGGCAGGCTTCTCGCTGAAGAAATAGATGAAGAGCTCGCTGATGTAAGGGCGAAGATAGAAAAGCTTGCATTGTGGATGCAACAGAACTCCAAGTCGAGATGGGTATATGAATGGCCCATGAGGAAGCTGAAGGTAAAATGGCCAGTCAATGAGTTGATGGCTAGAAGACAGTGTAGGTTGTTAAGAGGATGGTTGAGGCATGCTGAAAACCTCGACGGACTTGAGGAGATGGTTCAGGTATGTGAACCAGAGACTGGGAGAAGCCTCGGTAGTGAGGATAAATTGAGATCAGCTGAAGATCTCAAGGACTGTCAAGAAGACAGCCAGGAAATTCCCAATTGCTAGGAGAGAAAAGAGTTGAGATTACTGCAAGATCTCACAGACTGTCATGAGGACATCCGGGGAATTTCACATTGCTAGGAGGGAAATGATATGAGGTCACTGCGGGATCTCATGGACTGCCAGGAGGGTAGCAGGAAAATCCCAATTTTCCAGGTGGGCATGGGAACAGAAATGAGGCTATGTGAGAGTCTCATGAACTCAGAGGTGAGTTCGGATCAACTAGAGGAGCTGACAAAGGAAGATCAGAATAGCATTCTAATGATTGGGGGAATTAGAATATTCCTACCACTTAGCCCAAGAGAAGCAAATTCGGTGTTTCTGATGATGCAGCAGGAGAAAGACAACCAGTCGTGATTGTCAAAGAAGAATTGGAGCAGGTGTTAGAAGCTGCCCAAGTAGAAGAAGAAAATGAGCATTCTGAGGAATGGCTCAACAATTTTATCCAGGGAGTTGAGAAGACTGCAGCACTGAAGCTGACAGCAGAAGAAGAGCAGGCAGATGTAGTGCTCACTCCATGGGAGATGGAGCTGGAGATGTTGGAGGATTGGCTGAACAATGTGGGGCAAACAGAGGAGCATTCTGAGGAATCGCTCAAAGACTTCAGCTAGGGAGATGAATTGGTGAAGATTGCAGTACCGAGGTATGCAGCAGATGATGAAGAGAAATTCCAGGTTGAGGAGCAACTGGGCGAAGTTGGAATTCAACCAGCAGGAGAACTAGCAGANGCATAGTGGACACTTAGTTCCATAGAAGATGAATAGGATGGCATGGGAGATCATGGTGAGTCTGCCCATTTGCAGGGAGAAATTGTAGCAGGGGAGGTTGCATGAAAAGAGCCATCCACTGGAGCAGCTGGACGAAGTGATCGAGAAGATTAGAAGGCTGATGGTAGAGTCAGTAGAGACTGCCAGCAAGGAGAAGCTGGGCAGAGAAGCAGCAGCAGCAGCACAACAGCAGCGGCAGAGAGATGGAGCGGATGAACAGCTCCAGAAATTTGTTTGGGATCCAGGAGGATTTACACCACTGAGATGGGAAGCTCATGAGTAGGAGCTCATAAATTTTTCAACTGAGGAGTATGATGCAGGAGCATCTCTCCACGTCAACCGGCCAGCCCATGTCACTGCACGCATTCAAGGATGTAGAGGCGCAACCCTCATTTCAAATTTGAATTTTGAATGTAATTAATGTTGTAGGCTATTGAGCCATGAAGTCGTGCCTTTGCACAGGCATTAGAGTAGATATCCTTGAATGTTTGTAAGGCTAAGATCTAGATCCGATTCTGGACTAGACAGCCCATTCAATGTAATTGAATCGGGTAGGTAGATTGGAGGGAAGAGCTAAAAGAGCCCCTCATGTAAAAGATAGAGGGATCTTCTTGGTATCAACACACACACACACACACACACACACACAGTAGAGAAGAGACGAGGCTTTGTTATAGCCCACGCTCAGAATACCTTTGTAAAAAGGAATTTTTATTAATACAAATAGAAGCATTTTTTCCTGCAAGTATATTCTGTGTTGAATGAATGTATATGTGTGTTCTTTATATGTTGTAGATGTATGTTAGGTATGCATTTGCAAGGGTTTTGTTTGATTTCAGGGTTAGAGGTCTTTGAGGCTTCACACCAGGAAGGTGTGACAGAACATTGTGGGTTATGATAGCCGTGCACAGAGGGTGCATTTCTGAATTCTGTGGGTTCATACAAAGGCGTGCCAGGAGGGCATAGTAGCTGAAATCATTCACTCAGAGGAAGACCTCAAGGTTGTTGAATAACTTGGAGGTAAGGTTGTGTATGAGAGACACAGTTGCAGACAGAATCTCTGAGGATTTCTATAAGGCTCTTCCAGGAGGGCATTGAGTAGATGTGTAGATAGGCACAGGAGAAAAGAACTCTTTGAATTCTGTAATTTGAAGAAGAATCCAAAGAAGGATCTTGACAGGGTTACTGAAAACCCTACAGACTCAGCAAGAGGTTGCTTGAGTGAAGGATTGCCAGGAGGGCATCATAAATTCTCCATCTGAAGGAGAAGAAAAAAAGGACCGAGTTCCTTAGAAGTCTGAGTAATGGGGAAGCTCAGAAGAGATAGCACTTTCCATGCAAAGACTCTGCAAGGAGTGCAGAAGTCAAAGAATTCTTTAAGGATTCGAAGGGATAAAGCTCAGGAGGAACAGCGTCATGGAGAACGCAGGTGAGACTCAAGGTAAAGAGTTCACAAAGGAGAGGAGCAAGGGTTGAGGCCTTTTGCACTTGGAGAATTCTTCCAAGTCCGGGAAGAAACCGCAAAAGCTCAGGAGGAAGCATAGTTGCCATCGGACTAGCCGAAGAGATTTGGACCGTTGAAGTTTCCAAATCTAGGGAGCAGTGGAGGAGCACGCAGGACAGAAGAGATTCTGAGCAGTTGGATCTCGCTCAGAAGACCCGACAGTCATTGGATCTGTCAGGAGTTGCATGAGGGTTAAGCCTTCGTGAACAGAGGTGAAAGTCCAGAAGGAGTGAGCATATCGGGATATCGAAGGTCCCGTTGACGAGAGATAGGGACACTCCATGGTGAAAGTCCTGAAATAGATCTGAGCTATCCATCCAGGAGGAGGACACCTGTCATGAGATCGTCGACATCAGGATTTCAGACATTGGGATTTCGGACTTCAGAATTTCAGAGGTCTCGAGGACAAGAAGTCGGGACACTCCATGGTGAAAGTCCTGAAATGGAGAAAGGATCGCAGCCGTCCATTCGAAGGAGGATGCATGTCACGAAATCACCCACTTCGGGGATTCAAACACCGGGAAACTCAGAGGGAAGAGTTTTTTCGACTTCGCACCTGGCGAAGTCTCGAAACGATCTAGTCCATCCATCCATTGGGGACACATGGCGGAGATTGAGAGTCCATCGGTATTTCGGATATCGGGGATTCGAGTTGACAGAGGATTTGTGTCACTGGGGGTCACAAGTTGTGAAATCGTGAAACGACGAGGACCATCCATTTGAGGGAGGACATGTGGCAGCAATCCAGGATTTCGGGGAAAAACACGAAAGGAAGAGTCCATTGGGATTTTGGAAATCGAGAATTCAGGAGTCCCGTTGATGAGAGGTCGGGCTCTCGTATTGATAAGTCCCGAAGGGAATAAGACTTTAGTCTTATGATAAGTGGTCATATGGGCCAAGCATATCCCAGGGGGCTAATCGTTGATTGAAGCCTTTTCGGCATTTCGGAATTTCGATGTTCGGGAGTTCGAGAAGACAGAGGTTCTCGACATCAGGACTCAAGGAGTCCCAAAACCTAAATTTCATGGTCGTGTGCAGAAGACCGTGAGGAAAAGAGAAGGAACTGTGGATCAAAAATTTGATATTCCAGTGAGGAGTCAAAAGAGCCTCCTCGGCTCGGGGAAGTGAATGAATGATCCTGTGAGCGGACTTCGGCTCGAGGGTCAGACAAGGGGTCTTCATCAGTTGTGGTATCAGAGCTTGAATCTTGTCTGTAGATTTCAGGCAAGGGAAGCAAGGTGAAGGAAAAAGAAGACAGAGCGTTGGAGACTCTGTGATGATTGTTTCTAGGTAGGCAACAATCATGAAGACAGTCAGGAGGACTGTAGGAGAGGCTGGAGACACTCGGGGTTACAGAGTGACAGCGGTAGATTTGCCAGGAGGGAAGATAGACAGCAAGATGGTTATTGAAGGCCGTAGATATGCTGGAAGGAAAGACCCAGTGCTGATGAGCAAAGAAGAAATAGATGAAGAGCTCGTTGATATAAGGGCGGAGATAGAAAAGCTTGCATTGCATATGTAGCAGAACGCCAAGTTGAGATGGGTATATGAATGGCCCATGAGGAAGTCGAAGGTAAAATGGCCAGTCAACGAGTCGATGGCTAGAAGACAGTGTAGGTTGTTAAGAGGATGGTTGAGGCATGCTGAAAACCTCGACGGACCTGAAGAGATGGTTCAGGTATGTGAACCAGAGACTGGGAGAAACCTCGGTAGTGAGGATGAATTGGGATCAGCTGAAGATCTCAAGGACTGTCAAGAATACAGCCAGGGAATTCCCAATTGCCAGGAGAGAAAAGAGTTGATATTACTACGGGATCTCACAGACTGTCATGAGGACAGCCGGAGAATTTCACATTGCCAGGAGGGAAATGATATGAGGTCACTGCAGGATCTCATGGACTGCCAGGAGGGCAGCAAGAAAATCACAATTTTCCAAGTGGGCATGGGAACAGAAATGAGGCTATGTGAGAGTCTCATGAACTCAGAGGTGAGTTCGGATCAACCAGAGGAGCTAACAAAGGAAAATCAAAATAGCATTCTAATGATTGGGGGAATTGGAATATTCCTACCACTTAGCCCAAGGGAGGAAAAATTATGTGTTTCTGATGATGCGGTAGGAGAAAGACAACCAGCCGTGACTGTTAAAGAATAATTGGAGCAAGTGTTAGAAGTTGCCCAAGTATAAGAAGAAAATGAGCATTCCGAGGAATGGCTCAACAGTTTTATCCAGGGAGCTGAGAAGATTGCAGCACTGAAGCTGGCAGCAAAAGAAGAGCAGGCAGATGTAGTACTCACTCCATGGGAGATGGAGCTTGAGATGTTGGAGGATTGGCTGAACAATCCGGGGCAAACAGAGGAGCATTCTGAGGAATCTCTCAAAGACTTTATCCAGGGAGATGAATTGGTGAAGACTGCAGTACCGAGGTATGCAGCAGATGATGAAGAGAAATTCTAGGTTGAGGAGCAACTAGGCGAAGTTGGAATTCAACCAGCGGGAGAACTAGTAGAAGAGGAAGCTGAATAGCAATTCAGTGAGGAGACTGCAGAGATGAAGTCTGCAGCATAGTGGATAGTTATCTCCACAGAACATGAAGAGGATGGCATGGGAGATCATGGTGAGTCTGCCCATTTGCAGGGAGAAATTGCAGTAGGGGAGGTTGCATGAACAAAGCCAGCCACTGGAGCAGCTGGACGAAGTGATCGAGAAGATCAGAAGGTTGATGGTAGAGTCAGCAAGGACTTCCAGCAAGAAGAAGATGAGCAAAGAAGCAGCAGCAGTAGTGGCAGAGAGATGGAGCGGATGAACAGCTCCAGAAATTTGTTTGGGATCCACGAGAATTTACACCGCTGAGATGGGAAGCTCATGAGCAAGAGCTCATAAATTTTGCAACAGAGGAGTATGATGCAGGAGCATCACTCCATGTCAGCCAGCCAACCCACGTCAGTGCACACATTCAAGGATGTAGAGGCACAACCCTCATTTAAATTTGAATTTTGAATGTAATTAATGTTGTAGGTTATTGAGCCATGAAGTTGTGCCTTTTCACAGGCATTAGAGTAGATAGCCTTAAATGTTTGTAAGGCTAAGATCTAGATCTAGATCCGATTCTGGACTAGACAGCCCATTCAATGTAATTAAATCGAGTAGGTAGATTGGAGGGAAGAGCTCAAAGAGCCCCTCATTTAAAAGATAGAGGGATCTTCTTGGTATCAACACACACAAAGAGAGAGAGAGAGAGAGAGTAGAGAAGAGCCGAGGCTTTGTTACATCCCGCGCTCAGAATACCTTTGTAAAAAGGAATTTTTATTAATACAAACAGAAGCAGTTTTTCCTGCAAGCATATTCTGTGTTGAATGAATGTCTATGTTTGTTCTTTATATGTTGTAGATGTATGTTAGGTATGCATTTGTAGTGGTTTTGTTTGATTTCAGGGTTAGAGGTCTTTGAGGCTTCACACTAGGAGGGTGTGACAGAACGCTGTGGGTTCTGATAGTCGTGCACAGAGGGTGCATTTCTGAATTCTGCGGGTTTAGACAAAGGCATGCCAGGAGGGCACAGTAGCTGAAATCATTGGCTCGGAGGAAGACCTCAAGGTTGTTGAATACCTTGGAGGTAAGGCTGTGTATGAGAGACACAGTTGCAGACAGAATCTCTGAGGAGTTCTGTAAGGCTCTGCCAAGAGGGAATTGAGTACATGTGCAGATAGGCATAGGAGAAAAGAACTCTTTGAATTTTGTAATTTGAAGAAGAATCGAAAGAAATATCTTCACAGGGTTACTGAACACCCTGCAGACTCAGCAAGAGGTTGCTTGAGCGAAGGATTGCCAGGAGGGCATCAAAAATTCTCCATCTGAAGGAGAAGGAAAAAAGGACCGACTTCCTTAGAAGTCTGAGTAACGGGGAAGCTCAGAAGAGATAGCACTTTGCGTACGAAGACTCTGCAAGGAGCACAGAAGTCAAAGAATTCTTTAAGGATTCTAAGGGATAAAGCTCAGGAGGAACAACGTCATGGAGAACGCAGGCGAGACTCAAGGTAAAGAGTTCGCAGAGGAGAGGAGCAAGGGTTGAGACCTTTTTCACTTGGAGAATTCTTCCAAGTCCGGGAAGAAACTGCAAAAGCTCAGGAGGAAGCATAGCTGTCGTCGAACCAGCCGAAGAGATCTGGACCGTTGAAGTTTCCACGTCCAGGGAGCAGTGGAGGAGCACGCAGAACAGAATATATTTTGAGTCGTTGGATCTCGCTCAGAAAACCTGATAGCCATTGGATCCGTGAGGAGTTGCACGAGGGTTAAGCCTTCGTGAACAGAGGCGAAAGTCCCGAAGGAGTGAGCATATCGAGATATTGGAGGTCTCATTGACGAGAGATCGGGACACTCCATGGTGAAAGTCTCGAAATAGATCTGAGCCGTCCATCTAGGAGGAGGAAAAGTGTCACGAGATCACCCACATCAAGATTTCGGACTTCGGGATTTCAGAGGTCTCGAGGACAAGAAGTCGGGACACTCCATGGTAAAAGTCCTGAAATAGAGAAAGGATCGCAGCCGTCCATTGGAAGGAGGACGTGTGTCATGAAATCACCCACTTCATGGATTCGGACACCCGGAAACTCAGAGGGAAGATTTTTTTCGACTTCGCACCTGGCAAAGTCCTGAAATGATCTAGGTTGTCCATCCGTATTTCGGATATAGAGGATTCGAGTTGATAGAGGATTTGTGTCACTAGGGGTCACAAGTCGTGAAATCGCGAAACAACGAGGACCGTCCATCTGAGGGAGGACACGTGGCAGCAATCCAGGATTTCGAGGAAAATCTCGAAAGGAAGAGTCCATCGGGATTTCAGAAATTGGGAATTTGGGAGTCCCATTGATGAGAGGTCAGGCTCTCATATTGATAAGTTCTAAAGGGAATAAGACAGTGGTCTTATGAGAAGTGGTCATATGTGACAAAGCATAGCCCAGGGGGCTAATCGTTGATTGAAGCATTTTCGAGATTTCGGAATTTCAGTGTTTGGGAGTTTGAGAAGACAGAGGTTCTCGATATCAGGACTCAAGGAGTCTCGAACCCCGAATTTCATGGTCGTGTGCAAATGACCATGAGGAAAAGAGAAGGACCTGTGGATCGGAAATTTGATATTCCAGTGAGGAGTCAAAAGAGTCGCTTTGGCTCGGGGAAGTGAATGAACGATCTTGTGAGCGGACTTCGGCCCGAGGGTCAGACAGGGAGTCTACATCAGTTGTGGTATCAGAGCTTGAATCTTGTATATAGATTTCAGGCAAGGGAAAAGAGGAGAAGGAAAAGGAAGACAGAGCGTTGGAGACTTTGTGATGATTTTTTTCAAGTAGGTAACAATCAAGAAGACAATCAAGAGGACTGTAGGAGAGGCTGGAGACACTAGGGGTTACAGAGTGACAGCGGTAGATTTTGCCAGGAGGGTAGATAGACAGCAAGATGGCTATTGAAGGCCGTATATATGTTGGAAGGAAAGACCCAGAGCTGATGAGAAAAGCAGAAATAGATGAAGAGTTCGTTGTTATAAGGACGGATATAGAAAAGCTTGCATTGCGGATGTAGCAGAGCGCCAAGTTGAGATGGGTATATGAATGGCCCATGAGGAAGCCAAAGATAAAATGGTCAGTCAATGAGTTGATGGCTAGAAGACAGTGTAGGCTGTTAAGAGGATGGTTGAGGCATGCTGAAAACCTCGACGGACCTGAGAAGATGGTTCAGGTATGTGAACCAAAGACTGGGAGAAACCTCGGTAGTGAGGACAAATTGGGATCAACTAAAGATCTCAAAGATTGTCAAGAAGACAGCCAGGAAATTCCCAATTGCCAAGGGGGAAAAGAGTTGAGATTACTGTGGGATCTCACAAACTATCATGAGGACAGCCGAGGAATTTCACATTGCTAGGAGTGAAATGATATGAGGTCATTGCGGGATCTCATGGACTGCCAGGAGGGCAGTAGGAAAATCCCAATTTGCCAGGTGGGCATGGGAACAGAAGTGAGGCTATGTGAGAGTCTCATGAACTCAGAGGTGAGTTCGGATCAACTAGAGGAGCTGACAAAGGAAGATCAGAATAGCATTTTGATGATTGGGGGAATTGGAATATTCCTACCACTTAGCCCAGGGGAGGCAAAATTCTGTGTTGTTGATGATGCGACAGGAGGAAGACAACCAGTCGTCACTGTCAAAGAAGAATTGGAGCATGTGTTAGAATCTTCCCAAGTAGAAGAAGAAAATGAGCATTCCGAGGAATGGCTCAACAGTTTTAGCCAGGGAGCTGAGAAGACTGCAGCACTGAAGCTGATAGCAGAAGAAGAGCAAGCAGATGTAGTACTCACTCCATGGGAGATGGAGCTGGAGATGTTGGAGGATTGGTTGAACAATCTGGGGAAAATAGAGGAGCATTCTAAGGAATTGCTCAAAGAATTCAGCGAGGGAGATGAATTGGTGAAGACTGCAGTACCGAGGTATGCAGCAAATGATGAAGAGAAATTCCAGGTTGAGGAGCAACTGGTCGAAGCTAGAATTCAACCAGCAGGAGAACTAGCAGAAGAGGAAGATGAATAGCAGTTCAGTGAGGAGACTGCAGAGATGAAGTCTGCAACAGAGTGGACACTTAGTTCCATAGAAGATGAAGAGGATGGCATGGGAGATCATGGTGATCTGCCCATTTGCAAGGAGAAATTGCAGCAGGGGAGGCTGCATGAACAGAGCCAACCACTGGAGCAGCTAGACGAAGTGATCAAGAAGATCAGAAGTCTGATGGTAGACTCAGTAGAGACTTCCAGCAAGGAGAAGCTGGGCAGAGAAGCAGCAGCAACAGCGCAGCAGAAAAAACAACAACAATGGCAGAGAGATGGAGCGGATGAACAACTCCAGACATTTGTTTGGGATCCAGGAGGATTTCCACCGCTGAGATGGGAAGCTCATGATCAGAAGCTCATGAATTTTGCAGTTGAGGAGTATGATGTAGGAGCATCTCTCCACGTCAGCCAGCCATCCCACGTCAGCGCACGCATTCAAGGATATAGAGGCACAGCCCTCATTTAAATTTGAATTTTGAATGTAATTAATGTTGTAGGTTGTTGAGCCATGAAGTCGTGCATTTGCACAGGCATTAGAGTAGATAGCCTTGAATGTTTGTAAGTCTGAGATCTAGATCTGATTCTGGACTAGACAGCCCATTCAATGTAATTGAATCGGGTAGGTAGATTGGAGGGAAGAGCTCAAAGATCCCCTCATGTAAAAGATAGAGGGATCTTCTTGGTATCAACACACACAAAGAGAGAGAGAGTAGAGAAGAGTCGAGGCTTTATTACAGCCCGCGCTCAGAATACCTTTGTAAAAATGAATTTTTATTAATACAAACAGAAGCAGTTTTTCCTGCAAGTATATTATGTGTTGAATGAATGTCTATGTGTGTTCTTTATATGTTGTAGATGTATGTTAGGTATGCATTTGCAGGGGTTTTGTTTGATTTCAGGGTTAGAGGTCTTTGAAGCTTCACACCAGGAGGGTGTGACAGAACGCTGCGGGTTCTGATAGTTGTGCATAGAGGGTGCATTTATGAATTCTGCGGGTTCAGACAAAGGCATGCCAGGAGGGCACAGTAGCTGAAATCATTGGCTCAGAGGAAGACCTCAAGGTTGTTGAATACCTTTAAGGTAAGGCTGTGTATGAGAGACACAATTGCAGACAGAATCTCAAAGGAGTTCTGTAAGGCTCTGCCAGGAGGGCATTGAGTAGATGTGCAGATAGGCACAGGAGAAAAGAACTCTTTGAATTCTGTAATTTGAAGAAGAATCTAGAGAAGGATCTTCACAAGGTTACTGAACACCCTGCAAACTCAGCAAGAGGTTGTTTGAGAGAAGGACTACCAGGAGGGCATCAGAAATTCTCCATCTGAAGGAGAAGGAAAAAAGGACCGAGTTCCTTAGAAGTTTGAGTAACGGGGAAGTTCAGAAGAGATAGCACTTTGCGTGCAAAGACTCTACGAGGAGCGCAGAAGTCAAAGAATTCTTTAAGGATTCAAAGGGATAAAGCTCAGGAGAAACAACGTCGTGGAGAACGCAGGCGAGACTCAAGGTAAAGAGTTCGCAGAGGAGAGGAGCAAGGGTTGAGGCCTTTTTCACTTGGAGAATTCTTCCAAGTACGGGAAGAAAGCGCAAAAGCTCAGGAGGAAGCATAGTTTTCATCGGACCAACCGAAGAGATTTGGACCGTTGAAGTTTCTACGTCTAGGGAGCAGTGGAGGAGCGCTCAGGACAGAAGAGATTCTGAGTCGTTGGATCTCGCTCAGAAAACCTGACAGTCGTTGGATCTGTGAGGAGTTGCACGAGGCTTAAGCCTTCGTGAACAGAGGCGAAATTCCCGAAGGAGTGAACATATCAGGATATCGAAGGTCCGATTGACGAGAGATTGGGACACTCCATGGTGAAAGTCCTGAAATAGATCTGAGCCATCCATCCAGGAAGAGGACACGTGTCGTGAGATCACCCACATTAGTATTTCGGACATCGAGATTTCGGAGGTCTCGAGGACAAGAAGTCGGGACACTCCATGGTGAAGTGCCGAAATAGAGAAAGGATCGCAGCCGTCCGTTGGAAGGAGGACGTGTGTCACGAAATCACCCACTTCGGGGATTCAGACACCGGGAAACTCAGAGGGAAGAGTTTTTGCGACTTTGCACCTGGCGAAGTCCCGAAACGATCTAGGTTGTCCATCCATTGGGGACACGTGGCGGAGATCGAGACTCCATCGATATTTCGGATATTGGGGATTCGAGTTGACAGAGAATTTGTGTCACTGGGGGTGGCAAGTCGCAAAATCGTGAAACGACGAGGACCATCCATCTGAGGGAGGACACGTGGCAGCAATCCAGGATTTCGGGGAAAATACCGAAAGGAACAGTCCATCGGGATTTCGAAAATCGGGAATTCAAGAGTCCCGTTGACGAGAGGTCGGGCTCTCGTATTGATAAGTCTCGAAGGGAATAAGACTGTGGTCTTATGAGAAGTGGTCATATGGGCCAAAGCATAGCCCAGGGGGCTAATCGTTGATTGAAGCCTTTTCGGCATTTCATAATTTCGGTGTTCGGGAGTTCGAGAAGACAGAGGTTCTCGACATCAGGACTCAAGGAGTCCTAAAACCCGAATTTCATGGTCGTGTGCAGACGACCGTGAGGTATAGAGAAGGACCTGTGGATCGGAAATTTGATATTTCAGTGAGGAGTCAAAAGAGCCGCTTCGACTCGGGGAAGTGAATGAACGATCCTGTGAGCGAATCGGCCCGAGGGTCAGACAGGGGGTCTGCATCACTTGATTGTAGTGAACTTTGGAGCCGCAGTTAGCTTGGAAAATTCTCTCTATCACTAAATTTATGAGAGTCCGATTTATAATTATTCTAATACACACTTCTTCTGATATTTTAAGGTTTTCCCCTTTTTAGAGGGCATGTGAAAAGTTTTCTCAAACTGTCTACAAAACTTAATTTCTGTCACATATGGCCATTGAACCCAAACGAACGCCATTGATAAAAGTGACATCTGCTATACCCCAACAGAAAAGTTGCATCAGCTCATTTCATAGATTATCCCATATATTCTATGCCGCCACTATGAAAATTCCCAACGAATAAAGAAGTACTCCCCATTTAACTAATCATCAATGGCTAATAAATCCGAAACAGTATTTGAAATTTTGTCATGGAGTAAACTAAATTTTCAGAGAAGGAATTTTCATTCGGGCTAGAAATGTTACAGAATTTTGCAGAAATAGGTTGTTGTAGGGTTTGATCCAAACCTAATTTTCGCCATTCTTAATAGTCTATTTTCGATAAACGAGCTACCAGATTGTAGATGACGCCATTATCAAAGATTCATGAATCTGTCTCCGTACTCCATCCCCTGATTCAAGAGGCTCTAGCATCTCATGTAGAAAATGAGAAATATATGCATCCCTTGCATTGGATCCAAAGGTATGCCCCACTTCGGGACAATGGCTTCAAATCCACCCTTGAAACGCAAAGAAGACCTTTCATTTTAACCCTTCAAGTGGAATAATTACAAGCTTTAAAAGTTTGCAGGAAAAGACCTCTAAATAACACCGCTACTCCACTTCCCCGCTGATATTCTCGGAAGAATGAAATTTCCCTGCTCTCCTCGAGGCGAATTCCCGTATATCTCTAAGAATGTATGGCTAGTAATAATTCCAATTCTCAAGAGAAAATTCACAATAAAGACCCCAAGAATATAGCGACAACTTTAAATATTGCGCTCCCTGGGACAGTCTAACAGAATTAAAACAATACATGCAACTAACAATGCAATTATGTATAATATAACGAAAAGAACAAAAGTACCGGCTTAGCCTTCAAATAATCCAGCTCCCTGAGTAGAAGTACCAAGGATTAGCCTTTATTCTACGTTTAGAACACTCAACTAATGCATTTTCCGCATTTCTTCAGTAAGCTTAGCACAATACACTAAAGAATGAAATTTAAACTCACTTCTCTCAGTATTTAGGTATGCTTGCGAAGTCGACTTTAGCCGCGATCAAATGATAACACGAGCAACCAAGCAAGCCTTTTCGCTTAAGTTTTAGAACTAGAATTGTTTCAATGAAGCTTTTAGAACAATTGCAACATATTTCAACTGATGGTGAAAACCCTAAATATTCCTAAAGTTTAGAGATACTGAATATACGGTCCAAATGACAGCTCTGTTAATAATTTGAGAAGTTGAACTCTGACTGAATCGATGACGCTTTTGTTAATATTATTATTGTCGGAGTTTGCTATCCCTGGAAAGCAAAGAGAGCATGTGGGATTCGAACCATGGTCATTCATAATTGAAAAGAATCAGGGACATTTCATTTCAAAGAAATAATGGAATTTAGAAAATCAAGGACGAAGGACCTGCACTCACAATTGTGCTTTCAAAACCCAGATGCAAAGACAACGGATTTTCAAAACCCAAATGTAGAGACAACCGATGCAGAGAATGAAGCACAACAGAGGCAGAGAAGGAAGTAATTACTACTCAACTAATAGGCACTTTAAATAGTAAGAGTGCATTGGCATTTGAGGCAGAGAAAGAAATTGCATGTTATATCCATGTTCAGCATGGAGACCTCCACATTGTCAATCAACAAATGGTCACGGCATTGCTACTCAAACAACAGTCACGACAACCAGGCTGTCAGGGAAATTGAAAATCAATGGCCACGTCAACCAGGCTGTCAAGGAAATTGAAAATCAATGTAAACTTATAGTAAAAATATTGTATTGAAAAACAAACATTTATTGTTTACAGGACTTTATTTTCATCATTATTCAGTTGGGTAAAAATTACCAAGCAAACTTATGCTTTAAACTAAAATTGAGATGGAAAATTTGAGTCGCTCTGCAATAATAGGGTCATTTGAACCACCAATCAAACATCAAAAAAAAAAATTTAAACTAATTAAAATAAATAAATAAAATGAGTTTGTAACGCTGTACTTTTGATAAAGCTCAAATTTTTTTGAGTCAAACTTCAACTAATAGCTGGTCAACGACCTAGCAATCCCTATATACCATGCCTGAACTGCAGATATAATAAAGAGGATACATTTTATAGAAGAATTCATAAAATGTTACAGATGTACTACAAAATAGCCACATCTCCTCGTAATAGTCTTACAAAAGGTAGCTTTGCTGATAGATTTTGAACTTAGTATTCATATTACTCTTCTAACATAACTCATTCTAGAGTTACTTAATATGTATAAAAAGGCATAGAGATGTTGCCAAGTATATAACTGCTTTGAAAAGCACTGTGCAAAGTTGCAAGTATCATGCTACAAAATCACAGATTGAGAAATGCAAAATTCAAATGGAATTTGCCACCAATGTGTCATCACAGTTTTGTATGTGGATAATACTATAGATAATTGAGGCAATTTCTATTGCAGTTATACATTTTGTTGAGTTCAAAAACACAAACCCGTGATCCCTGAATCCTAAAAATCCTACCATATGCCTTGGAAGTAGAGAATGATGAGCATGCAGGCAAGTAAAAAGATTTTAAATAACAAATAGAGACCAATCGAACTTATTGAGGACTCTGCCAAATCACCTTCCTACATAGGAAATGTGGTAAGAAAAAAAGAAGACTAAGTTTACTATCTGTACTTTATTATGCAGTTAAGCTCTCCTCTAATGCATTCATGCAAATACCTCTCGTAAGCTCGTAAGGTACACAAACAATAGCATAAAAGTATCCAAAGGTTTCTAAATACGAAAGGGCAAAAAGTTGTTATAAAAGTTTCCAGAGAAGCCAACATCAAGAACCAGAGAGAACCCCAAAGACACAGTTAGGCACGATGAAATTTTGCAAATCTTGGTCAAAAAATCCAACCTTGGCTACTTTACTGATTTATAAAAAAAGACAGAATCGACGATGTCATTGAGCCAATTAAAACAACCATCCATTCAGAGAATCACCACAATTGCCATAACTCAATTCTAATTAATTGAGTCTGACATCAGAAATACATTTGTTGATTTGTTGAGTTTATGGTTAAACTAAAAAACTGCACCTGATATTACAATGTCAATGAATCGGGCCATACGAATCGCAACGACTGGTTTGCAACATTTCAGCCCCAATTTCTGTAATGTATGGAAAAAGACAGTCCGCCATTGAACTTGAGAATATGGATTCTAGGTTTAGCCCATTGACAGTCCGCCATTGACAGGGTTTCGCTTAAAAATATTGGGATTTCAGGAATTACTCATATTTTGAAGCTGAGGCCCAAATATGGAAGTCCAAATCGCTGCAAACAGGAGTTCAGTGGGATTTCAAGGGGTTATGGGCAGGAAATGCAGATGTTTAAGTAATAAGCCAATGCTGCAAAGTGTTGCTAAACTGTGCAGTTGACCACGAGAGCAGCTAGCAGTTACTTCCTCAAGTGGAATCGAACCTCCGTTGGCAAACGGACGAAGATACAAAAAAGATTAACTCTAAATATTAATTGGAAAACTGAGAACAACCAGCCCCGTATGGTAGAGACTAAAATCACATAATTTGACTTTCATAAGTAGTTCCCCTAACTTTGGGGACCGGGAACTGGACCTAAATCGACTAGGACCATAAACTTAACACTGCAAGTTCTGACTAAGACATTGTTGAGTGCGGCCTCCTTAATTTTATCAGAAATTATATATAACAACAAAGTCCTCCTTAAAAAAATCATGAAATTTGCAATTAAATATTATACTAAAGTTAGGGATGTGTAAATTTTCAAGTTTAATCATGAAATTTGCAATTAAATATTATACTAAAGTTAGGGATGTTGTAAATTCTCAAACTTAATCATGAAATTTGCAATTAAATATTATACTAAGGTTATAGATGTTGTAAATTCTCAAGTTTAATGTAGATAAACGTTAATCAATGTTGGTGCGATGCATTTAATAATCTTTTTCCATTTTTTATAAAATGTTTTATTATTCATTAATTTTTTAATTAATTATATTATTAATTATAATACTAATCTTAATGGCCAATTAGGCATATATAATAAATTCTAGTTAATATAGCAACAATTTTTATTTATTAATTTATTATATTAACATTAAGCATTTATTATAACTGTTATTATAACTGTTTAACAAGCTATTATTATTTATTTATATAATAATTCTTTGATCTTTTACTATTTATTTATATAAATTTAAACTTATTCTCATGCTTTTCTCTATTATTTTTATTTATATAATATTTTTTTCTCTTTTTAATTTACTTATTTTTTTTAACTTAAGTAGATTTAATCTTTCTTTGAAATAGATGTTGTCTTATAGAGAAGCCCATGCATGTGGTGTGCATTGCTGGGCTTTTGTCCATTAGTGTGCAAGTTGTAAAGAAATTATGTGGAGTAAATGGAAAAAGTCCATTAGTGTGCAAGTTGTAAAGAAATTATGTGGAGTAAATGGAGGATCCAAGAAATCCCCATTGTTGGCATTTCCATGCTTAGTTTTTGTGATGACCACAATCTCGTAAACCACGGATGCTAAACCAGTTTGTATGGCTCCTTGAAAACAGAAATGTGGATGAGTTGGTCGTCGGGGCCTTGACAAAATTATTTATGAACGACATGAAGGCCACAATAAGGCCTTAAACTTTTCAACCAATGACAGTGTAAAAAAATGTTATTTTATATATTAAAAAATAAAAAATTGTATTTCTTATGTAGAACATTAGGTTTCCCATGGAAATTTTTTAAGTCAATGGAAATTAATGTCAAATCAATAACAAAATCATTGCTATAGTCCTTCTTTGGCACGGACTAATAACAACTTGGAAGAGTGACCTGATGTACGGGTAATATAATAGAGAAGCACTTTCTATCTAAGGTTGTGTTGGATGCAGAAATGGCTCATTGCCTAATGGGGGGAGAAAAAAGAGAATATGTTTACTCACGTCAGTAGAAGCTAAGATTGATGAAGTTCATATTCCATCCAATGCCGAGTGGCAATCTATCTTGCCTAGATGCTTTTGCTAGAAGATAGGGAGCCAATAACAGCAGTTGACTCACTATTGATGTCATCCTTATTCCCATCCCACATATTTTGCCCATTCGTATTTCGCACAACACTTGATGTTATGTCTTAAGTTGTGAGTCGTGTAAATAAAGAGCTTCAACATAGTTATTAAGGGTTGGCAAAAGGCCAACGAAACAATTTTGTTCTAGGAACCTCTATGATGTTACAACCATTCGTCAAGGTGGAGTTTTCTCATGTTGCACCTCTCCCCTTAAATAATAATAAGTTATCCTGATGAAAAGGTCGAGTGAGTAAATTAATGTTTCTCTCTCCCATTCCGAGGGAATCCTTCTCCTTCTAGTTTTAGTATTAATCCAAAAGAAAATATTTGAGTCAGAACGAAACGAACAGCCACCCGAACGAATGAATGGGTGAGCACATCCATGCATACCCTCGACCTTTGATGAATTGAGTGCGAGAATCACCTAGATCTTCTTGAGATACCTTCTTGAGATACCACCTTGAGATTGAACTCCTTGGACTCTCTATGTATAGATTGAACATACCGCCACTTTCCAACCCTGATCCACTACTGCAATTCGAGGAAACGCAGTCTACTTATACATAGATGGAATACACCTTTTATAAGAAGAATGCAAAGAAACACACTAAACCCCTTCACTAAACATGTACTGGAACTATGCATCCCTTGCCTTTAACTACACATTGGAATGTGTAAGTGATCACTTACTTACTTACAGAATAACATGCACTCCCCCACCTCTCCCTCCTACCTTATTTTTTCGACTTCCATACTGCAAAGTTGTGTTCCTCCCTACCCAAACCACCTACCTTATTTCGTAAGTGATCAAGGACTCTTGTAAAATCACTTCGAGTTCACCTCAGAGATGATATATAGTGAAGGTGAGAAAATTTGATCCAACCCACCTACCTTATTTCGTAAGTGATCAACGGCTCTTGTAAAATCACTTCGAGTTCGCCTCGGAGATGAGATATAGTGAAGGTGAGAAAATTCGAAAATTATAGGAATATTTATAGTGGGACGAGGTCAATAGTGGAGAAAATTACTATTTGAGGGGTTGGTGTTATCAGCAAGTGAGGGAAATGAATTAGGGCCTAATGGACAACAAGCAGAAAGGTTCTCACTGAAACAAATTATCGAAACTTGTTCTGAAATTCATTAAAAGCAACGAAGGCTTAGCAGATTGAGGAAGGCATAATGTATTGAGAAAAGTGGCATGTGTGGTCTCTTATCCTTCTCTTACCGACTATCACAACCCTGATCTTGAAGGGTTATTTAAATCTCAGTACTTGAGGGGAAGAAACAAAGGGCCTTGAATCTCTTCCCAATATTATATATGTAATTATGCATTTTTTCCCTCACAGTCCTTCGAAAGCAAGCAAGATGGTGATGAATTGTGATTGGTCTGAACCTAAATATCTCCAGTGGTCTATATAGGGGCTATTGTCATTTCATTCTTTCCCTAAGTCATGGTTGTCTCCATATTACCTCACCCTCCTTTTCAATATAGCTTTAGGCACTACACCTGAAAAATCTAAGGCCTAGCCCCTCCCTCCTTCAAACCTCTATGGCCGAATATCAACAAGGAGAAGGAACTCTCTAAGGAGCTCAAGGAGCACTCTTCTCTCTCCTGGATAAAACCAAAAATGGCTCATCCATCTCATGGCAACAGGAAAGAAAGGGAATGAAGATGACAATAAAAAGGAGTAGGAGAAAATACAAATACAGATAGTTGGATTTGGAAAGGAGGAGGAAAATATCAATGAGCAAGATAAGGGATTAAAGGAGACCCCTAGACAACCCCCAACAACTAATATAAGACAATACAAAGGGGTAATTTTTATCCATATAATTTTCCCCCTGTCGGTAAGGGGGTCGGGGGTATGGTCATGGGCCTGAGAAAAGGTTTGCCCCCCTACCTTAGATAAAGATAGTTTGTAGCAGGGTGCCCGAGTTCAAGGGTGCATTATTTTCCCTTCAATAAATCAATGCAACAAGAAATAAGTTAAGTAATTAATGGGAGGCATATTTCAGTTTCACCCCATCCCCACTACTTATTCTATTCATTCAGGAGAGTCATCCCTGAGTAACTTGCACTCGTACCATATGATGCTACCCCCTGCCCTCCCTACAGGGTCAACTGTTAACCGGTATCTGGATATTACTCTTATGACCTCACTTTCATTCATTACTAACAGTACACTTAGATCATAGGAGCTACATTGAAGCTATGAAATACATGTTTGAGCAAAAGATGGGGTCTTTGGGGTGCAAGGATTTATCTAGTGTTTATCCTATGTTTTTTACCCCTCTAATGAGCTCTAGTGTCCCTACGATTGCGAGTAGGAAGTGGTGGACATATCGTTCGTAACAAATTCTAATAAGGTGGAGGACATTGAAGTGAAGGGGGTGTGGGGGTTTGCATCAATCTCTCAACATGGCTTGCAGTGATCTATTCATGTGTGTAATCTAGCTAGGTTGTTGATGGTTCTTGCTAGACTCAATGAATAAGTTGCTTGTTGGTTGATGGATTATTGATTCAGGCGTTCCCTCACACCCAATGGTTACCCACTTTCGCTCATGTTTACTCATCGGTCACTCCCAGTTTGTGTAATTTTTAAACCTGTGAAGTAAAGCAATGCATATAGATTCTTAAGAAAAACAAAATTTAATCAATGGATCATACACAAAGTACACAGAGATTTTATACCGGAAACCCTCAACCAAGAAAACCTTTTTTATATTCATTATATCAAATTTCACCATTTTTAGAAAGACGCGGTTGTCATATCTGACGCGCCCACACACACACATGCAAATAATATAACACATACCCAACATTCTCCCACTTTTTGTTTTCTTTGCATCCAGGGGTCCA
>JASDQU010102203.1:413173-435015 GCA_032191745.1 Picea mariana
AACACATACCCAACAATTTGACTGAGTTATCAAACCTTCGCTCTTACAATACTAGATTCCTTCACTTGATGATGGATCATTCAGACAGAGGGAAATCATAGTATCATGTTATTATATGATGTTGTGTTAATTATGATTCACTTTGAACAATGATTGATAATAACTGAAGTTGCTTATCGATCCTTATCATTGAATGGACAAGCAAGGGCGCGCAACCCAAGGTTACGAGGTCAAAGATGTGGTTCAAATATGTGGTGACTTATTTCCCCTCTCTTTCAATTATATATCGTATATAGAACAAACACGTGTAAATAGCATACATATAATGATCTACGCCTCAGTTCTAACAGTCTTAATTTCCCTAAGTAGAGGATCGGGGCTAAAGGGTTTCATTTACCTAATAAAAAGCAAGGGGAACACATTCATTTGGTTTCTGAATTCATGAATAGGTTAATCGATCAAAACAAAGGAGGTGGTTAGATGTTGTTTCAACCAATTTTCTTGAGTGATAATGTAATTTAGCTCATGCATTTTCGATGATTCCATGGCTTTCATGCACATGTAGCTCCCATAGTAGATCATGTTGATGAAGAAGCAGTGAGGGAAACATGGTGAAAAGTGGTGTGGTTAAAAGAACCCTAAGAAGAATGACAGGTTTGGGGTCCCCCAAGCTTTGAGAGAGAAAGAGCAACATGGAAAGATGCTACTCCAATTCCCAATGAATAAGGTCGATGAAAATGGGCATCGATGGCATTAAACCCGTAAAATGGGCGTATTAATTACGTAATTTTGAGAGCAAGATAGAGTGATCAATTGCATGATCGAATTGTGAAGAATGTCTCTCGGTGTGAAGAATGTATCGTATAATAATTGCAAGTACGTATTTCTCCTCTTCATCAATCGAAACGAGTCTACGTGATCTCACAATATGGATCTATCAATTCACTTAGCAGAATATTTAAGAATTCAACAATTAGCATAATCTCCCTATGATCCATCACGTAGTATGTTTCACTATCTATTCAATACCCATTTTAGGTGGTTATAGAAGAGACGATAGCATACCCAGCAGCTAGAGCAGCAGAGGTAAAGGTGTAACCAAGAGCAGGTCAACACTTTCCTCCTCAGGAGGGGAGGGGAAGTGCCACCAACATCAGTGGTTTAATTTGACCAATCCACTATGCACCAATTCAACTTAGAACCCACCTATTAACGTCTAGCAGGAGGTTAAGTGTTAGATGCAAAGGCACAGGTAGTAGTAGAAACAACATCGCTTTATTTCCCAGTTTCCCTTCGCTCAATTATAGATCTGGATCATGTTTGGCCTTTGCTAGAACCTGCAGAACCAATAGTAGTAGTTAGGCCTGTGCTAGAACCAACTTTGCTTTGTTTGGTTCCAAATCGAGATAGATACCTAGATCGAGTAGTTGCAGAACCACCCGCACTAGCAACTAAGCAAAAGGTCGAAGATCCAGAGTCTCTAAATCTAGATTCAGTTGACTCAGTCGATGAACCAATTAAAGTTTACCCAAGTCTAGTTGGAGAGCCACTAGTTTGAGTGTCATAGTAAATAGCATCGTAGGAAGGACCCATAACAATTGATGGAAAATCCAACAAAAGAAGAAGCAAAGCAAGCACCAGATCCACCTGCATACGTACCATTTTTAGTTTACCCAATATGTGTTGATTCAGTTTACCGAGTCTCACTAGCAAATGATTCAATGCCATGACCTTGCCCATTCTACAATGGCATACATCGTTACTCCATCGACATGAGGCATCCTTCTATGGTTGTGGGTGTGAATAAATAGATAGAGTTTGGATGCTTAGGCAATCTCTTCACCCGGGCTAGGGTGGGAGTAATAGGTGTTTCCCTCTTCACTCTAGTAGCACCCTCTCTAAGCAAGTTATTTTCACTTAATATCTAAAATACCTAAAACCTCATAGTCATATGACAGATTAGGATCAAGTAGTTGCAACAACTCACCTATATCTCCAGTTCGTTTGCTAACCTCAATCCCACCCCTATCCCAAGCGTTCCCCAATAGCTGGAGCACCTCTATCTGTCTACCTGGTTGTTCAAGAAATAGTTGTATCTACCATCTCACCCTTACAGATTGGATTCGTACCAAGAAATGACCTACAATATGGGATTGTTTTATAAAGAAGCAAGCCTTATGGTTACGAGACGTGTTTTCTCACCATCATGCAATCTCTCATTGAACAAGTGAATGAATTTTGTGTCCCCTTTCCAATGGCACCTATCAGAGCGAGTACAGCTAACCATGGAGGCCAATATCTCATCAAAGGAGTCAATTAGCGTATCCCATATAGTGAATTGGACCACCAAAAAATACCCATTAAACCCTATCAATAGTAGTAGGAGGTAGGGGGGGCCGCATCCAAAATTGATCGATAGAGATCAGGCTTTGTTGACCGGTGGCCATGGATTAATTGTGGCCAACAGAAGTTGGTTGCTGCCTTTCGATGGTTCATGTGTAGAATTGAATTGAATTATTACAATGTTGAGTTGTTTTGATTATCATTTTGGGATTCTCTAACGATTCTAGATACGATCAAGTTCTTTATCTACAATGCTATCTGGAATGGGCGACTCTCTACTGAAAAGCCTAGGTAAGTGGGTTTTGGGTGGGAATGAATAATAGCATGGTACTAGATGAGGTGAGGTTTCTGAACCACCCACAACCCAAAAACTATGGAAGGTTGGCTTCCTACTTCAAGTATACACAGTTTTTCATAATTTCTATAAACTAGCAACAATAGAATGGGGAATGTCTGCCATAATGAATTCACCTTGCTTGGCCATTGACTTATTTTTACCAGTCGGGGAACGGTTTCTAGCTATACCAACATGCCTGATTAGTCGGGAATGTAGTCGTTGATTAATGGGTTTGGTTTAACCACAATTAATGGGTTATTGGATCCATAACTACTACTACTATGATCATTGGTGGGCTTGGGCTTAATTCAACTAGCCATCATATCCCTGGAATGCTTGAAGCTTCAACCTATCGGCTGACCCCAAGTTCCATAATTGATATGGCCAGGGCCATGCCATATGGGGATTGCTTCCAACTACTACAATTAAAAAGGGTCTTGCCTAGGTCCATATCCAAAGATGAAGCTGGGTCTCAGGTCAAGATCAGTCTTTCTATCTCAAGTAAAGAGGGAAGGATTAGCAGGTCAAGATCAACAGGAATAAGTGGGTCTTGGCCTCCCTAAGGTAGAACTTATCTTTATCTTGAGGGAATGGATACCAATAACACCCTCTGAATCTATAGCTAGGTCAATTCCTTATAGATAAGTCCCTCACAGATAGATCTCCCATGCTGCACAACAGATACCCTTTCTGGTTATTCCTTTCCTTCTCTTTCTCCTTCTTCAAGGATATTACTAAGTCACGACTACTTTAAAGGAATAGCTAAGCCTTATAGTGGTTTCTCTTTCCTATCTTTCTTGCTTGGCTAGCTTATGCTTCTCTGGTGGGGAAAGGCATGCCCCAGAATCATGACTCTGGCTTGGCTAGCTTATGCCAATCTTTGTCCTACCACCTACCAGCCAGTGATGCCTTCCGCTTTTATTTGGGGCAAGGCATTCTTTCGATCTTCATCATCAAACTTCCACAAGTATATAGGATAAAATGAATAGTTATAGGCAGGAGTAGGAAAGTATTAGTATTAGTCTAGTATAATACTTCCTTAAGGGTAATAGCTAGATGGAGCAAGCACCTCGTAGTTATGGAATGGTAAATAACTCTTTTGTACTCATTTCACCCTGGAATGTAGACAATGCAATACTGTGTTATGCCTTATAATTTACCAACCAAACCTTAACCTCGTGATACTCTTAGCCCAGGTTTATTATTGAATCTAGATTCATAGTATATTGTGTACTCACTTCTACAAGCTCAGTAATAGGTCAAGTATGAGTTACATAAGAAGTAGTAAAAAGATCATGTCTATTAAGGTTACATGGTATATCTTATGTGCTAAGAGCTCCATAATATACGTATATTACTTCGATCCATGTACAACGGTATGCTTCAAGAGCACTCTTAGTGGTATACTACAACAGTACTGCCTTTATGCTTACTTTTCTTACTCCAATCCTGGTACTTGCTCCATGGCCATAAAAAAATACCACAAAAAATCCAAATGGAAGAGATTATAAGAGATGGGAACCTAGGATTAATATAAAAATTAATCTCATTATTAATTCTATCACTAGTGAACGTCAATATTATATGAAGGGTTAGTCGTACCTATTAAATATATCATATTAGGATCTTAAATAATGATATATATAGGTATATATATAATAGTTATATTACTAAATATGATTATTAGGTACTATATATATAAGTATGGTTAATATGGTATATGGTTACTAAGACCAGCCCAATAAATATCATTGATGAAAGTTAGGGCTTTCCTTTTAGACGATTCGGTGCTCTGAAAGTATGATTAATCCTCTAATAGATGGCTAATATTAGTATATACCCATGGATATTAGATATAGATGTAGATGGATATTATATACCCATGATTTTACTTGAGATATTATGGCTAATATCTAATATGTATATCTATAGCCATCTATAGATACAATATGAAAATCATTTGTATATATTATGTAATAGACTTTCATATATACTAATATGAAAATCGCTTGTTCGCATCGGTCAAGGTGCTCCCATGGTTTGACAAAGGTGTTACCATGTTCATCTAACCTATGTCGAATTTTGGCCAGAATCTTGGTAAAATGGCATATGCTAGTGCTAGTGGGGGAGTGTTGAATTGATTGATGTAGCTCTCCCACAAAACACGATTAGGGGTTGGTAGTTATAGTTGGAATATTATATTGAAAAGAGAGAGAATTCATATTGGTCCTATGAGATCATTTGAATGGATATTAGTGGTCTAGTGGGCCGAGTCGGGGAACCGATGTACATGATATTTTCCGATTTCATTGTTGTGTTTCATCCCTTCTATTCCAACTAGCTATAGACCCCTTTTGTTGCTTTTTCTCAGAAAATGTCTAAGCGAAACTAGGGGAGACCGCAGTGGTCTTTGTTTCGAGCCAAGGCATGAGATAGAAATCATCTTAAATTACTCGTCGAGGTAGATCCAAGGAATTATAGCAGGAAAAATCCTGAGGCAGTTAGATGCATCCTCGACTTTTTGTCTCAGTTATTCTCCATGGGTCGACTCATAAATTCACTTTGTTTCTCGCTGGATCGGTAGGGGAATTAATGAAATTGCTAGTATGCAATGCACTATGAATTGATTGAAGAACAACATTTATCACAGGAAGGCTAGTGTGCCTCCTATTGATAGGTCATCTACGAGAAACCCTAACATCTTTTACCCTAATTCATATGAACCACAACATAATAACTCACATGTAATTACTCCAAATAAAAAATATGATCATAAAGGATACAAATACATGCATAATGAGGAGGAGTACGGGGGAGAAGGACACATGGTTAATAGAAATGCTTACTCTAATCATGTAGATGACTTAACTAATGATGTTATTAATATGGAGGAGGAGGATGGTTAATAATATCTAGCAACAACTTATAAACAATCTTACTCGCATCGTTCTAATAGATCTAAAAATGATCCTTCTTCTTCTGATGGGAATCAAAATGAGGATGAAAGACATACATAAGAACTAATCGGAAGAGGTTCAGTCTCCACAAATATGTTAAGAAAGTGTTAAGAAGAGAGGTCATTGTTACGATGGGGAGGAAGAGATTACCCATCTCCACTCCAAGTCAATAGAAGAGTTTATGATGTGGTCATGAAACTAGGTGGAGTCAATCCCATAGGATCACTCAATATTTTAACACTAATGGAGTCATTAGGAGGAGGTACTACCTAAACCCTCTAACCAAAAAGCGACCTACTCACGGTACCTTGTTTCACTAGTGTTAAGGATCACCTAAGGGGATTACAAATTAAAATGGACAAGGTAAACATCTCTATGTTATATCATATATTATATATATTGGATTAGTCCCATTGGCTTATTATTCCCCCTACCCTATGGATTTCCTTGCCTAACATGCTAGGCATACTTTTTGTATATGGAGTTGTATATGGCTAACATGCTAGGCATACTTTTTGTATATGGAGTCGTATATGGAGACCAAGGGATTGGTTGTTTTATGCTTCCTTAGTCCATGTCAATGAGGAGACTATCTTATTATCTTATTCTATTAGTATAGGTTATGGAGAACTTGGCACGAACACCTACAGGGCACGGAGGATTGAGAACTGATCCACATAATGAGCACTAACACTGATAGTCCTCACCTCATGGGGAAGTAGGCTCTCCAACTTAAACATAAAGATGCACAATATTGTTGTATATAAATATTGTTTTTGTCTATAAAAACCATAACTTGTGAAGAAGTCTCACATTCTAGTGGAAGCCATTATGATAATATGGAAATATTAGTTACCTAATGAAAGATATATTAGTTATTATATAAATATATTATGATGGATAAATTTACTACTAGTATTAAATATATTAGGATCTTAATTACATACTTATTATCATTGTATATCATTAATATATAATTATGAGTAAATATATATTACAACTATTTATGAATAATACCTATTAAGATATAATAAGTATTATAATCATATATATGGAATAGGTTATATAATATTAGCCATCTATATATTAATAATCATGGCTATAGGTATATAATATTACCCATAGGCATATAATATTAGATGGCTAATATTATATAGTAATATATAATCATCTATATATTAACCATATATATATTATAGTTAATTTAATTATATTACTAATATAATTAAATATTATTGTACTTATACAAGAGCATATTAAATATAATTATGGATATATATATATTACTAAATATTATAAGTATAACCATTTAACCTTATATTTATATATATTCCTAAGAAATAGGCTAACAGAAGCCTAGGTTCGACTACTGGGAATTAACTGCAATACTCGGCTATTGGAAACCCCATGGCTAAATCAATATGCTCATATTACACAATCAATGTCCGGTGGTAATGTAAGAATATATAAATATAGTATGGGGAACTCGCGGATTAGAGCTCCCACGTATATTTCCCAATATGAGATACTCTTAGCTTGCAAGTCGTCGTACTACTAGCCCCTACTAACTACAATTAGTATGTTTCTGTTGTATGCCCTAAAATTGCATATAATGGAATAAATTACAAAATATATTAACGTATCTCTAGTGGAAACCGGTATCACCACCACTCGCTAAGTGCACGTGGATCTACAAGCCAGTGTCTCTTAACTATTAGAACTAGAAATATTGAACTCTAAGGAAAAACTAAACGTAGAGATGCGAGTCCAAGTTTAACTTTTATATGCGAGTCCTTAAATAGCCTATTTTAGAAAATCCATTTATGTGCCTTACTGAGTATAGATTCATCGAACCCCCAAAATTAGGGTAAGGTTTTGAAATCTGGCCCACCCAAACCAACCAACCATGGAGATTTCCAATGGTTGTATATATAGTAACGTAGATATACAATAGAGTTATATTGATAATTTAATGGCTAACTCAGTGCTTAATAAGTTAGTTCAATCCCAAGAAGGTGAAGTGGTGGTAATACTTTGACTCATAATAATGGAAAACCTAAATTACATACCTTAAATGGCCTAACTATAATCATGGAAAACTTGAATTACATACCTTAAATGACCTAGCTATAATAATGGAAAACCTAAATTACATACCTTAAATGGTTTAATTAGAGAAAGGTTAATATAGCTAGTTATTAATTACAGGTGGAAGTAAAACAGGCTCATGCTCTATACTGGTGAATATAAAGAATGACGGTTCAACTCCATAGATAGTAAAGTTATAACCTAGTATGAGCATAGAGACCAATAAGTAAGGCATATAAGGTGTGGTCGTCGTTAACTAGCATCATACTCTTCAATGTCCTGATATCATAAACGTGCTCGGATACGTCTAGCTATTTGTAATTAAATTAGCTCATTATTTACTCTATTACGGTCTTAACAGGTTCTCCTTATTATTTAGTGCATCTTATATCTTGGTGCTAACATGAGTAAGTGTGTTATACCTTAAGGTAAATTAGGTGACCTTGCCTGGAGTGTAAAGCCTTCTGGACTACTCTTTCAAACAACTGTTTTCTTTCTTTGCAAATTCTTTTGATAGCGGGAGATTTAAATCTTACGGTTTCTAATGGTGAGGTTTGGGGAGGCTCTTCCACCTCCGGTCAACTTGCATTTTTTTTCAGCTCACTCTTTCTTTCGCATAAACTTATTGATGTTCAGTCGGACAAATTAGTCCCGACTTGGCGTAATGGATGCTCAAGAACAGATTTTATAGCCAAGCGACTGGATAGGTTCTTGGTTTCATAGGATCTTCTTCTGGATGTTCGACTTTATCGATCCTGGGTGGAATTTCCCTTTGTGTCGGACCATGCTCCTATTCTGTTACAACTGAAGAACAATACTTTTCCTAAAGCTTATCCTTTTAAATTCAATTCTCAATGGCTTGCAGATAACGTCTACAACAACATGGTTCATAAACTTTGGATTGATCAGATTTATCTATAGCAAGAAGACAGACAACGACGATTTATATGGAAGTTAAAGGACCTTAAAATTCTCACAAAAATATGGGCAAAGGAGTTGCGAGACCGAGATGTTAAAGTTTTGGAGACCCTGGAAGAAAACATAAAAAAACACATGAGGCTGATCTCGGAGGGTTCTCTTCTTCCAGAGGTGGATTCTAACCTCATCAATCTCGAATCTGAAAGGACAGGTTTCTTAATCCCAGGAGGACCCATGGCGCCTCAAAAGCTAGGCTATTTGGATCCAAAGTGGCGACCAAAATACCAAGTTTTTTCACTAGTTTGCTAATCATCGGAGAAACATCAAACATTTATGGGAGATCAAAGATGATTTGGGTCATATTCACAAGGGTCAGAAATCAATAGTTGGGGAGGAAAAAAATCACTTCAAGAGTTTCTTTAATACCAATGATTGTGTTTCAACAATAGTGCAAGTTGGGGTGGCAGGTCTATTTTCAATATGGATTAGTGAGGTTGAAGCGAAAGATCTTTATTTGCCAGTTACTAAAATAGAACTAAAATCAGTTTTATCTTAGTTTAAAAGAGACAAAAGTCCAAGGCCGGATGGCTAGACAGTGGAATTTTTCTTATATTTCTTTGATTTGGTAAGTGAAGATCTTCTGGCATTGGTGGAGGCAGTCCGATCCGGTGGTCGTATAGAATGTAGTCTAAATTCCATTTTTTTAGATTTGATTCCCAAAATCAATAAACCTCAAAATTTTGGGGACTAGAAACCTATTTCTTTATGCAATCTGGTATATAAAGTCATTTCAAAAGTTATTTCCAATCGAATCAAACCGATTCTTTCGAGGAATCTTTCGATAGAACAATTCAGCTTCCTGGAAGGGCGTCTGATTCATGATGCAATAGGTATAGCTCATGAATGCATTCATAGTAAAAAAAAGAAAAATTTAAAAGCTCTAATTCTTAAGCTAGATATACAAAAAGATTACAATTGTGCCTATTGGGACTTTCTAAGATTGATCTTAATCCAAGTGGTATTTGGAACTCTATTGACAAACTGGATTATGGAATGTGTTAGTTATGCATCCCTTGTTGTTTTAGTTAATGGAGAGGCCACCAAATTTTTCAGAAGTGGTAGAGGACTCCGTCAAGGATGTCCACTATCACCCTTACTCTTTATTCTAGTGATGGAGAGTCTGAGCCTACTTTTAAAATCAAGCCAAAGTGAAGGATCCTTCACTGGACTAAAAGTTTCCAGACTTATGAAAATTCTACACCTTTTATTTGTTGATGATGTTTTACTTCTGACAAATGCTTCTGTGCAGGAATGGAAAGAGATTGTGAGTCTTGTTCAAAATTTTTGTATGGTTTCAAGTTTAAAGGTGAATCCTATCAAATCAATAGTTCATTTCTCAAGACTCTCGGAGTCAAAACTTTCTTCTTTCAAGCAGTTTATCTCATATAACTTGTATGATCTCGCTGTGGGTTTCAAATACCTTGGGTACTTCTTAAAGGTTGGATTACAAAGATCGGAAGACTGGCTTTGGCTATTAACCAAAGTGGAAAAGAAAATCAACCATTGGAGCTACAGGTGGTTGTCCTTGGGAGGCAGATATACATTGTGCAAAGAAGTTCTGGAAAGCCATCACGTTTATTAGTTATCTCTATCTTTTGTACTATTTTCCATTCTTCACAAGCTAAGGAAACTTATTTATAATTTTCTTTGGAATGGGAATGTAGATTCAAATCATTTTCATCTCGTTCGTTGGGAGACTCTACCTCACCCAAAACATTTTGGGGGGTGGGGTTTCCATAATATCTTCATGTTCATCAAAGCTGTGGCAGTGACAACTTTGTGGAGAGTACTAACAAAAGATGGACTATGGAAAAAAGTAATTAAAAGAAGTATTTCCACTCTATGATAGTTAATAATTGGCTACGATCAACATCTTTCCATCAATTTTTGGCGTCAAAAATCTGGAATGGCCTTCTAAAGTCTGTGTATCTTATTACAAATTGGCTAAGTTGGAAGCCTGGCATGGGCCATCATGTGGGTCTCGGTAGGGATAGGATCCTGGGAATGGGAAATTCATCTTTCCTGTCTCTTCCGCTTCTATCTTCTCTTAGTCATAATCATATTACGGTGCTAGCTCAGGCTTGGAGAACTCATGATCAAGATCCTTTGTTATCTACATGGATTAACATCTCATACTTGGACCTCACAGGGGACCTGACAACAGAGTGGGATCGATTCCGGTGAGCTCTACAAGCTTCAGGGGTTACATTATCTGAATTTCATGATGAACTTCTATGGATAGGGGGGACTCTTCAGGTTCCCTTTCGACCAAGAATGTATATTCAAATTTAATTTCTACTCTAAACCTGTCGACCCACACTGGATGGCGAAAGAGCTTGTGGAAATGGGACATACAACAAAAAATCAAACTTTTTATGTGGTTGGTAGCAGATAACAAAATCGTGACTTGGAAAAATTTACATCAAAGAGGATGAGAGGGTCATGTTTGTTGTCAGCTATGCAAAGAAGATAGCAAAGATAATGATCACCTATTCATTCATTGGTCTTTCACTAAACTCATCTGGAAGAGAATCAAATCCATTAAAAATTCCATTCAAGATTGGGGCGGGAGTGATCTAGATGATTGTTTGACAAAATGGACTAAGAATAAGTCTGTTTTAGCTAGTTTAGCCCCTCAGATATGCTGGTTTATTTAGTTAGAAAGGAATGAAACTACCTTTGAAGGAAAGAAACCATCAACTCTTTCGGTTGTCATCATATCTCTTGGTTCCTTTCATAACCCTGTGGATAAAAATATCACTCTTTCTATTCGCTCTTGCATGATCAATCATCTTCTTGAGTACCCAGTGGCATGTTTTGATGGAGCAGCTAAGGTAAATGGACTGTGCAGTGGCGTCGGGGGTATCATTAAACTCTTTTCATCTTCATTTTATAAATGGTACTTGAATTGTGGTATCGAAACTAATACAAAGGTGGAACTAATGGGAGCATGGGCTACACTCTTCATAGGAAATTTTTTGTCTATTCACAAGATCTCGATCCTGGGCGACTCAAAGGTAATCATAGACTGGTTGAATGATAAATGTGACTTGCATGTTATCTCTTTAGAAGGTTGGAAACAAAGAATTAGAATATTAAGAAGAGATTTTGAGGCCATCTAATTTTTTCACATTTATCGTGAGTTCAACAAGGAAGCAGATGGACTATCAAAGAAAGCTTTATTGGAACCAGAAGGATATATCTCACTCTACTTGTGGTCAGGTGGATTGGCGGGACAACGTCGTCTTATCAACATCTATTAGCTCCTACATATTCCTTCTTTTTTGGATAGTTTTCCCCGGTTTTGAGTTATGAGCTGGGATGTGTTTTTTTCATACTTTACTAGACTGGGATGGTTATTGAGCTTGTGATTTTTGCTTTGTTCTCAGCCTGGAGAGTACTGGTTTTTTTTTGGAGCTCTCTATTTGGGTGCATAAGAATGTAACTCTTAGGATGTACAGCTTTGTGGTCAATTTTTTGCCTTGTCTTATAAGGCTGCTTATGGACTTTTCGGATGTAAAAATTATATTTTTCTTAATATAATTGTGATAATTTTCTTTAAAAAAAAACTTGTGCTCATAAATCTATATGATTATTAATTCATTGTAGGGTGTATAAGTCATATGCATTCCATGAAATATAACTAGTGAAATATAACTAGGTTAATAGATTATCTAATTAGGATTAGGTATAAATAACCATATAAATATTATATATCTTATTAGATCTTAATTAATTAATGACCGTAGGTATAATACATATCTTACCTATTACCATAATGAGATAAATTTCTCCATCCTAATATATCTATTTAAGGCTATATATAACTTGGTATAGATTGGTTTATTATATTAGTTTTTATATTAGATGGTTATATATATATATATGGAGACATATATATAATATCTATATGTCTCTAACTTCCTATCACTAATATCATAATGCTAGATAACAAATGGAAGATATATATAAATTCTAAAGAGATGACTGCTAGAGACCTTGATTGAGGACTTCCCTTTGATTTATTACTACTAGAGTCACACCTTGCTTCATGACTTTCCTCAGAATGACATCTAGCCACCTAATTTAGTTCTTTTGGATACCCACAACTAGCTTTCTTGATTAAACAACAGGGAGGGGGGGAGGGACGTTGGAGCTTACCTTACGAACTACACCTACTCCCTTCTTACCAATTACCTTTCCTACTATGCCTACTGGCTTCCGTGGGGCCCCTTCCCCACAACTTTCTTACTTGAGTGGAATTGTTTTCTTTATTAAAGTATAATTGGGTGGGCTTGAGAGACCTTCTTTGTTGATCTTCTTTAGGAAGCACCTCTTTTAGATTATGACGTAGATTATTTAGGCATATTCTTATTTTCTTTCTTTACAACTTGCACTCCCGTATTTTCAGTGCTTCCTAAATCACACCACTTCAACACTCCATACCTTATTTCTTTTAGGAATGACCTAGGTGGGAAAGCCTACTTGAAGACGAATGTTTGTTGGATAACAAGTTGCATTTCCCTCATTTATTGATAGATTCAATACAGCCAGATGATCTTGGAAGCGAGGGCTTGCCTTGCTTGGGTGGACACTTAGAACATTTCTATTACCTTTAGAAGCCTACTGGATTAATGTTAGTTTCACAACTAAGTTGTGGGATCTTAGAGCTTTTGTTTTCATTACTGCCTGAATAGAGGAGGGGGTAAGTAGACACCTTAGACCTTATAGGAGGGGCTAGGTAGACACCTTAGACCAAATAATATAGAGTTGCACCTTTGGTGGATCATGTAGAAGACTTGAAGACATCATTTTATAGTCATATATTTCCTGAGTTGTTGCTATCATTCATTGGACCAGTACCTATATGACTTCAGTGATCAGGGGAGATTAGATTGTACTCCGTTGTATACAGATATCTTTAGATTGATTTTGAGGTTGGTTTTCACTGGCCCTTGTTCATGACTATGAATTCCTATGGCATGTATTTGATTTGTATTTCCTATCCATGGCCATGAACAACTGTTTGGTATGTTTCCACATGGATCTGCAGTGTAATTCAAATTCGCAGCCATGTATACAAATTCATTATGGATTGTAATATTCTTATGAGAAACTAGCTCGTCCAGTTGAGTCTCTATTACTCCACTTCTGGGAATTATAATGTATTTTGGCCATCGTAGATACTTCTATGACCTCACACATTAGGGGGAATGTGTTATAGAAAGATTTGCCTCACCCCATGCAACTTGCTCAGAAGGCCTTTTCCATTTCCCTATGCAGAATTAAAGTCCCCTTTTGCACTTCCTAGAGCTAAAAATCATATTTTTTCACATATATGCGCCCTAACAACTATGCATCATGCATATAAGCAGGTTGCACCATTACAACCCGCATACATTGGGTTTTATGCTGAAAATTAAAAATTGTGTCGGTTTTCCATGTCACATTAAGAGATCCATGATCCTTGACCTTCCATATACTAGAAACATTCCGACTTGACCCTTTAGTTTCATTTGAAGGCTATAAAACAAGCCATATCCAAGCTGTGGAAGAGGAGAATAATTCAACTTTTGAAAGCAAAGTTACTCTGGAGAAATTATTCACTCCATATTGAGTCTGCATCCCTTTGTCCTTTAAAGTCTGAACACATTGTTCAACCTGCAAGCTCTTCCCTCTTTGATGGAGAACCTCATTTTCTCTCTTATATGATATTTTATTTGGTGGAGGCCCAGCTGGAAGGGACTTAGTTTATCGGTTTCGAGACTTGTCGACATAGAAGTTTGTCATTCATACACTTATGTTGAGCATATTTAATAGAAATACTATTTTCTCATCCAATTGATGTCTTGCAAATATTTGAATTATTATTCTGTGGGAATATTTGTTATGAATGTTAATGGATTATGATATTGTATGTGCAAACTTTATATATTATCACCATATGCTTGTGTATCTTGGTTGTTGAGGACAAGGTGCAAGTATAGAGCTTTGAGTTGTGTGCTCAACGATGTTCTTAATCAAATGTCCGAACGAGGTAGGCTATTTACCTTGTCTTGTTAGCATTTACATTTGTATAGCGTACTTGGGATTAGAGTCGATTTTTGTAGTCATTCCGTCTGTTGTGGTTTACGCCATGCCATAGAGTGGTTTTCCTCGTAACAATTATGTCCCCCTATTAGTTACCTAAGTGATACAAGTAAATACGTTAAAGAAAAACTTTGTTTAGTAAGGGCTATTTAACGACCCCCCCAGTCCATCCTGGGTTTACTTCGCCTAACCCCAGTGAAAAATAGCAGGGTTTCTAAGGGTTTCTATTCTATGGAGTTATGTAACTTACTATTTTATTTTATCCTTGGACTTCTTCTCTCTCTAGATAATGAAACGAGAAAGGTATGTGTTTATGGAGTTATGTTTCCTATTTATGCTAGTTACCGAAATGATATGAGTAAATACGTTAAAACAATACTTCGTTAAGGTGAAGAAATTTGGCGGCATTAAAATACTTTCTCGAGGAAGACTTCGTGAAGTATAGAGGCATTGGAAGGCCGCCCTGGGTTGACTTCTCCCTTCGGGTAAAAATTAGAAGGGTCAATCAGGACATGTCATCGAAGAATTTACCTTGAAATACCAACTCAGGTTAAATTTAGAAGGGTTAATCAAGACTTGACTGGGTTGACCTTTCATTCCCTTTAAAACCCTTATTGTTTTCCCGTATTTATTCCCCTCAAATAAATCAAAGGCCAACTCTTCCCACAGTTAGAAAAACTGAGATCATATCTATTAGATAAGGGGGCAGGACTTTACCGATCGGGTTGATCGAGACCTTACTAGGTTTACCTTTAAGGACCTTACCTTCGCAGAGATCGGGTAAGACCACAACTTTACTAGGTTCAAATTAGAAGGGTTGACCTTCCAAGACCTTTGGTTATGGTTCCTTTTCCTCTACTATTACTCTTATATCAGGGGTAAGCTTTCTCTCGGTCTGAAGATGAGGGCCTATAATCCCAATGGAAAATCAAAGTGTCTTTCGGGGATGGCTACCTGCATGGTAGCTAAGCTAACCATTAACACTTTAACGGAGCCAATGGGGAGGTGCGCACAAGGCTCTATGCCTATCGAGGGTCTTGATCGATCATGTTGGCCTTCCCTCGACTTACTCACTTGGGTAGGGAAAAGGATAGAGTCGATCGCCTATATTACTAGAGACGAGACACAGAATGACATATTAACATAGGGCTTCCAATTCGACGGACAAGCCGTGTAGCAAAAAATGGTGAGATCCTCTCAGTGTGCTCTACATGATAGCAAGGGGTCAGAGGGCTATACCACCCTCCAACCCCAAAGGGACCTAGCAATAGGAAATCACTTGGTGAGTGTCTGGTAGAGGATAAGGAGCCTATGCACTTGTCACGCTCCTAAGTAAGGCATATAATATTTCAAGTTAGGTGTAACATAGATATATTGAGATCTCCTTGAAGACTAATAGTACAACAAACTAAAATATTGTTGAAAGGCATAACATAGGTATATTGAAATCTAGGAGTCACTAACGTATTAGACAAGATTTTAGTAACGTATTGAAATCCATTAAGGGGGTCTATCTGACAATTCCTACTCGACGTAGCCTGCCACACCCCCCCACCGTGGACCTGGATGCACGATCACCTTGGAGATGGGGTTTTGAAATGCCTTTGGGTATAGAACTTAGAGAAAGTGAAGTTAGAGAGCCATGTAATGGGTTACTATCCAATAGGGTTCAGAGAGCACTTGTGTAGCCTGCACCGGTTCATGAGACACAGAAAAGGGCCTCCTCTCTTTGATTTTCGTCTACCTTTTCCCTCATAGAGCCAGCCAAGCGAGGCATGCCCCCGCAGGTGTACCCTTGACTCTCTCTCGAAAATGGTCGGCAGTGGGAATTTTGGAAAGTAAGGTCGATCGAGTTTGTTTTTGACAGTAGAGAGGAAGAATGAAACAAAGTGAGAGGCTGCATTAGGGGGGCAGGAGAATCTGTCAAGTTGATCGGGCTCACAGGGGAAGAGCGGAGAAAAATCAGGATCTGGACGAGAACAAAACAACATTATGGATACCATGATCGATCACCATCGACATGGAGTAATATTTTGAAATCACTCTGGGTCAGTGGTTGGATGGACCTCAAGCATACAATGAGTGGGAAATACGCTACGAATAAAAGGTTTGTAAATGACATAGCATTCCCGATAGGAAATGACGACCCCTCCAAAAAAATCAAGTTCTTCAAGTTCCTTCTCTCGAAGAAGTTTCGCGGGATGAAAGATAACACGAGTAATAGACTTATATAGACCCTTCCTATTATGCGTCACTCCTCTAATTACTTGGTTGTGAAATACTCCTTTCATATGGAGAATCAAATTCATTATGTCCCCATAGACATCATAGTTCCCAATCATTTTGTGGCACTGGATGAACCATGGGGAGCGGATAGACAGGGAGGAAGATTAGATAAGAGAATATGCTCCTGCATTGTTTTTTTTTGTAGAAATCTTTACCTCCAAGATCAAGCAGGGCGAGTTCTTGGCCAAAGCCAAAAAAAGGTTTACCAACTTCATTTTCATTTGTCGAGCGTGCTTTGCGAGAACAAAAAAAACTTGTTGGTCCATATTGCTCTTTCCTTTCTTTGGTGCTACCTTTTTCATCCCAAGGGAGAAACTTGAGGTGCCCAATAACAAAATTGGTGATGACCCACCACTAAGGGAACAACTCCTAGGTAAATTAAGGATAAAATTAAGGAACCTTCGGGGTAAGGAGAGGGTAATCAGATTGGTACAAAAAATAATATCCCTAGGTGAGATAGTAGGATTGAAGATTGGTAGAAAAAATAATATCCCTAGGTGGGATAGGAGGAGTGATGAGGGGAATAGGGATGATTATAGAGATAATACTTGAAAACAAAATAATTAGTACTAGTACAAATATTATTTGAACGAACTGTGAAAAATGTGATCTTTGTTGTCCAATAGAACAAACACCAATACCTTAACAGGGTCAGTAAAAATATTAAACTATCAAAGTGCTTCTCCAATTGATCATGACATATCTTTCCAACATAGGGACATAACAAGATCATTTTATTCCATTGTTAGTCAAATAGTTCAGGATATTCCATTAGTAATGCCCAAAGGGGTGAAGGGAATTTGTATTTGTTGTCCAAGTCGATCGAAAGGTGCAGAAATAACTAGAACCGAATGCAGGGAGTATGGAAAAACATCTTGTAATGCATCTCGACATAAAATTGATCACGCTTCCATGGGAGAATCTACTCGTTATGGAATCTTAGGTGTCAAAGTGCAGATCTCATTCATATAGTAACAAAAATAAGGGACGTGAGACGATGATACTACTTTTTTGTTCGCCCATCGAGCAAACAAGGATTTTAAGAAATACATATATAGAGAGAGCAACCAATCCTTCTCTTTCTAGTATGTATGTCGCGACGCCAGCAAAGAGAAGCGAACAAAGTGGGTTGTGTAACCAAGGATGTTGGAATTTGCACCTATTCGTATCTATTTAGTAATAATTTCGCTAGTTTCTTTGATCCCACTTGGTGTTCCTTTTACATTCGCTCCCAATGGTTCGACTTATTCAGAAAAATTGTATGCCCATGAATGTGGTTTCGATCCTTCTGATGATGCCAGAAGTTGTTTCGATATATGATTTTATCCAGTTCCTATTTCATTTATTATCTCTGATCCTGTAGTATTCCCAAGGCCGAGCCCCATTGCAAATCCTGATATATGAAATGAATTGTAAACATGTTCTATAGGATGGTGAGCCAAGTTTTGTATAAGCTGGTAGGCTTATGTGTTTGTTAGGCCAGGGAGCCTAAGTGTTGAAGGCCAGGAGCCTGTTGTTGTACTTATATGTATGCAGAATGATTAATAAAATATAAACACCGCCATGTGCAGACCGACCACGATGAATGAGTGAAGGGGGACTGAGCGTCCACAGAGTGGGCAAGGGATTAGGGGCTGGAAGATGGGAAAAAGGGGCTAAGTGTTGAGCCTAGGGGCTAAGTCTATGGGGCTTAAGCCTGGGAGTAATATTTTAATATTATTCCCAAAAGACATGTGTATATTATTTTATCCTAAGTTCCTAGTAAAAAGGAAAGGCTTGTACAGGGAGGCATGCGGATGGAATGCATGCAGTTCCCAGGGTGACAAATGTCCACCATGACGCATGCAAATAAAAGAGAAAGGAACATCCATGGGGGGGGGAATCTCTCGCATTCCATTCGACCCGACTACCCTGAGCAGGAGCCGTATGATTCAGTCTGCAAGAGACCTTGTGTATGTCTGTTACAGAGAGGAAGCTTGTGTTAGGTGCTGAAGAATGTGTGTTTACCCTTGTTCAGAGCCGTGGAGTCTGTCTGTGAGAGAAAACTAGTGTGTGTGTTCCCTAAACGAAATGTCCATGTCAATTTCGGGGAAGAGTCTCTGTTTTCCCAGGAAACGCTAAGCGAGCTTGTGCGTGGAGCCCTATTCTGAAATATTGACCAAGAAAACATCCTATGACTGTTGAACTGGTTCTTGGGAAGCCTGTGTCCATTTTTCCTGTGTTTGTTGTGGCACGTAGTTCTGGACTGCGTGAGGCTTGTCGTCCTGTGAGCGACTCCCTCCAGGTGAGAGAGTGCGCAGAGGAAGGAGAGAGATCTTGGAAGGAACCCTGTAGTTGCCACAGAACCCAGAGACTTCCGGTCCGGTCCGTTCCTGTAACCCAAGGTAAGGGAGACTTGCAGCCGAAGGACTATTCAGGTGACAGAGAAGGTGCACTCTCCTGGGGTGGAACAGGCATGTGGGGAATGAGGGTATGTGGGCAGTGAGCGTGGGAGATTTCTGGGAGAGCATTCTTCCTTATGGTTGTGTGTGACTGAATTTCCTGTAACCTCAGCCTGAGTATGGATTCCTTGCCCTGGGGTAGAGCTCAGTCCCAGCTTGGGGGTGACCCATTGTTGAGTTGAGGAGTAGTGCGGTCTACCGCTGGGAGGTTCGTGGAAGGCCTGCATTTGGTTGGTGGATTTCTCCACTGTCACAAGATAAGTGTTTAATTATATCTCTACCACATTTTATCATGACTGTGATTGGATATGTTATCATGTTTTCCGTTGTGTAAATGAATTACTGTTGAAAGCTATGGATTGTCTAATTATAACAGTAACTATATGTTATTCTGAGAATTAAAATGTATCTCTTTGTTGTTACGCATGTGATTATACAATTCCATGTACAGATTGAATAGCGAGAGGTCTAAAAGCCTTGGTAGTGAAAAGGGACACTACAGATATGGAAGTAACCTTCTCCTCCCCTCGAGCAGTCCCTCTCAATAAGATTGGTCCATTTGGATCTTGGTCCATGATGGTCTTTTCATTGATTTCGACGATTGAATTTACCCATGAATGGAAGAAGGGTGCTTCAGATTGGGAGTAACCACCAATGATAAGGAAACAATCGTGGAGGGGAAGGATGGTAATAGCGATTCCTACATAGAATCAATCGATTTGTCATGGTAGA
Organism: Picea mariana; assembly: GCA_032191745.1. Lineage (NCBI taxonomy): Eukaryota > Viridiplantae > Streptophyta > Pinopsida > Pinales > Pinaceae > Picea > Picea mariana. The sequence continues at coordinate 433,426 of JASDQU010102203.1, forward strand.
AAGAAAAAATGGTGCACAGACTGTACCTGATTTATCATGGTAGAGAGAAAAAATGGTGCACAGACTGTAACATAGTTCATCATTTTTCGTCATTTATTGTGGGATTTGGGTTATTCCCAATCCTCTCCAATAATATGGATTTTCAAAATTCCTAAGTTACGTGTCACTTTCTTAGCTTTTGGAAGGATTATCCAAAGAATATATTTCTGATCTAGCGATCTCGCCCAACATTTATCTATCTATCATCAGAGGGTTCTGGTATTTCAGTCAGCCTACAAACGACCGTTCGTTACATCCATCAAAAGGTGAACTCACCAACCATACAACCCCTACACCCCTAAACCCCTATCTTTCCCTTTATCCTCCCTTTAAGGGGGTTCAAACCCTTTAAGCCACGAAAGAGAAAGGGTGAAACCGAGTTCCTAATGGATATATTTCTTTCTTGAGCTTGTTGTGTTTTATCGGGCCTTATTAGTCCTTTTCACCACCTCTTTCTACTTTTCACCCAGGCTTGACATCTTTGCACTTAAGTTGGGAAACAAATGCTTGACCAGATAAATATTAATTCCTATTATATAAGTAATTATGCCAACGAAGATGCATACCATAAATTCTCTAAAAGAAAAACCAGGGGTAACCTTTCCTGATGCGGACAAGCGACTATGTTCCTTTCTTTTCAAACGCCAATAGAACTATATTCATATGGTATGGTTCTTTCTTCCATACAATTAGCTATATCCTTTCCATATTTTTTATTATTGTACCATCTCTGTCCTTCCTATATGGACTCTCCTTATTGTCTCTGGATAGTAAGCCTAGAATTTTTTTATTGATCTAGAAGATTTATATTGAAAAAAGATTCCTCCAGACAAGCCAATCCTGGGATCTGGATATTTCTCCCATGTGTCCTTCCTCTCAAAGGATATTTTGTAAGTTAGGCCATCATTCTATCCTTCTCTCGAGGGATCTTTGTTCCTAAATCATCATGATAACCTTATGATCATACTCGAAAAAGTTGTAAATCCTAACCTTGTACAATATCTACTGTAAATAGATATTCAGAAAAGATACAATGGCAAATACAAACATTACACAGAGATTTTTCCCCTGGAAACCCAAACTGGGAAAACCAGCATATTTTATATCCATTCATTGTGTTAGATTGTTTACAATACAATATACATATAGGAGCCAGTGGCAACCAAAACCCTAACCCAATGACCTGGATTAGTCCAAAACCCTAATTCCTTAACCGGAAATAGAAAACCATCGGCAAAAATCATGTGCCGAAAAACCACCTAATTACATGACACATTTCCCGAGGCTGAAAAAAATTTCCGGGGGCGCTGCGCCCGGCGCATACGCTCAGACACTGCTACTCATGCAAAGAATATAACACATACCCAACATTCTCCCACTTGTTGTTTTCTTTGCATACAGGGGGTTACAGGGTTACATATTTAAAAATCCAGGGCAGTAATGCCCATGGATCCTCTACACCAAGAGAACTTCTCAGTGCTCACAGATTTTGTTAATGAGTATGCAACATTCTTCAAAGTGTCCACCTTCATCAGTGATACTTTCTTTTCT
>JASDQU010102204.1:18626-30204 GCA_032191745.1 Picea mariana
AATTCTTCAAGACATATAAGAAAAAGCATTATGTGGTTTTCTCCCGATTTGGGTTTCCACGTAAAACACTGGTGTACTGTGTATGTGTATGATTGTTCATTTGTTCATTGCTTATTTACTCTGCAGTTATTGGATAATAATGCTTCATTGATATAACACTTGGATTATATGGTTACATTGCTCTATTACTGATTCACCCCCCCCTCTCAGTAATCCAACAGATATTCGAGAGTTATCTCTTGAGTATCAAGTTAGATTATTTTCCTTTACTTTCTGCATTGTATTTAGATTCAGATTTAGAATTAGATTAATTTATTGCATTTTTTTAAGTCTCCTCATGCAAGAGAAATTTTATCTGTGGCTTAGTTGAGCCCTTGTGTCAGCTTAAGGATTGCTTTCTTGCAAGCTAGTTGCGAGAAGGTAATTCCTTCTCTTTTGTCTACTGATAAAAGCAAGTATTGAAATGCATTAGTAGATAGAAGGCCATGTACATATCTTTGTATATATAGATTAGATTAGTAATTAGCTTAAGTTAGTTTTAGATAAAGGTAACTGGACCTTTAACGAGTCGGAATCACCATCCCAAACGGATAAGGGACTAATTGGGGCCCTAACTGGGTGATCTCCCTATGATGTTGAACATGGTTTTTTTTCCATCAACATAACTTTAACCCCAAATAAAAAGCGCCACTAGAAGCACCATTTTTCAATTCAGAAGTAGATTTTAATATTTTGGTAATAAGGCTATTGGTTGTTAATGCCATCATTTCAAACAAGTTGTGATTTTAACCTTGAAAAAAAAAGGTGGCATTGGTTGCACCACTTTTTGATTCATTGGTTGAATTTAATATTTTGGTTGCAATAATATTGGTTGTTAAGGTTGTGGTTTCAAACAACTTGTAATTTTGACTATGGAAAAAAAATAGTGCTACTAGAACACCACTTTTCAATTCAATGGTTGATTTTAAGGTTTTTTCTAATGACACTACAAGTTTTTAAGGTCATGGTTGCAATATGTTGTAATTTTAACCTTGAAAAAAAGGGTGGTACTAGGAGCACCACTATTTGAAATAGGGGTAAAAACGGCCACTAAATGCAACTTCTAAAATAAATGAAAACTTTGGAGAGTTCCATTCAAGTCAATAAACGTGAGCATTCAAAGCGCTACATTCTTTGTCTTTCTAGCTTTCCTTTTTGAATATTACTTTTAAAAGTCTATGGTACTGCATTTATTTTCCTCTTCAATATCTTTTATGAAAAACATAAATATATGTGTGGGTGTGTGTAAATAATAAACTAGAAATAAATTAATTGAAATTAATTGACGATTGAATAATCAGCATGCATTTTTTAATGTAATAGAAAATTGTCCCAAGGCCACTACAGATCTTGAGTTTGGATAGTGGCATCTAACATCATCATAGTGCTCTCCATTCAATAATTTAATTTTCTCTTATATTTTCATATAAACCTTGTGACAAGAAAAATAAAATATATAATGTTATAATGATAGAAACAAAATATTTAATATGTCAAATTGAAAAGATAGATATTGAAAACTTAATATCCATCCAAAATAAATCAATAAACTTACTTCTCAAGCTCATTAGGATGTCTTCCAATGATAATACTCTTGACCTTAACATAATAATGTGGTTGTGATAATTGTTTTATTCTTCACTCCTCGCATTTATCTTTCAAGGTGTTATATCCATGTCTTTCAACAAATTATTGAATTCAAGGCCCATCTTATCATCGTTGACTAGAAAGGTCTTACACCTTGTAACCTTTTGATTTTTGATACCAATATTCTCCCACAAGCTAAAGAATTCATCATTCAAATCTCAAGTTTGTTCAGTAATAAATGTTAATTGAAAATAAGAATATGTGATGGCTATGAATGCATCACTAGCTTTATGGTTTTTTTATTCAAAACATTATTATCAATTAGGAAGCCTATTTCCATAGAATGTTACTTTCAAAACTTTCCATCAACATATGATCTGTCTCCATTACATATCTATGTAAATTCATTATGGGTAAATTCGATTCTTTGAATGAATTCCATGGACATCCTATACTCACTATTTATGTTATGACATGCTAATAAATTTGCTTGTGTTTTTGCTAAACCAACATAAAAGACACATTTGATTGCTTCAAAATGAGGGTTATTGGGATAATCTTCCATTAATTCTCTTCTATCCTTAGCATAATGATTTCCTGCAATCACATAATAATGACATTCAAAACATATTGATCGATAGAATGCATCCCTAATATGAACTTCCTTAAGGCCAACATGAACCAAGTAGGCAACTACATGTGCATTGGATTGTACCTCATCAATGTTTTCAAGTTGTGAATATGAAATTAGTGTCTCCTTCTAATTTGAAATTTCCTTAGCCTTATGTAGGACCTTTGCAATGCCACTTCACAGACAATTGAAATGTATAATGTAATCTCCCTTTCCAAATGATCTCTCTGGGAGATTGACTTAATAGCCTAAGTGATTCTCGTAGGTTGTAGTTAGTGGAAAAAGGAGATTAATTAATTATTTAATGTCATAGGGGTGGAAAAGTAACTTTTTAAAAGTGACATTGAGTAATTAATAAAAATGGGTGATTTAAGTGACTTAAAGTTTACAAAGTCACTTTACTTTATTAAAAGGGAAAAAGGGTCTGAAAAGGGTCAACGAAGAGATAAAAGGAAAATGAGGCCACCCTCTCTCATTATGCATATTGTTATTTTCTAAACAAAATTGAGAGAGTTATTGTGGCTTTGGCTCTTGGGACGAAAAACCCTAGAGAGTTTGGGATATTGGTTTATGTGGTGATACCATCCACCCTAGCTAGTCGAAGGGAGGAGATCATATAGATTTCTTCATTCTGATAGAGTTTATCATCTTAGCGGTGAAGTTTTCTTATGTGTGGTTGAGTTTCTCATTTGTGGCGTCTAAGTTAATCATTTGTGGTTGAGTTTGGCGTGAAGAGGTTGAGCTTCTTAGTGATGGACTGTATCATCTCATTGAGGTCCGATTTTCTTATAGTGGGGACGAATTTGTGTGTGGTGGTCGCATTTTCTTGATATTGGGGAGCCAAGCTTTGTGTTTGGGGCGTATTTGTGAGTGTGGGAGTTGAGCTTCACCATTGAGGGTCGTATTTACTCAGTTGGAGGTCATGCTTGAGGAAGAGGCTGATAATTTTCCCTGTTGGGCGCTTTCCCTTAAGGTTGGTTGCTTTCCTTTGGGGATGGGAGATGATTCTTGCTTGTTGGGTGTATTACATCAACAAGGGACCAAAGGGACTACTGTTTGGGGGCAATTTTATTTTCCAAAAATCAATTATGTCCATTGTTGCATCAAAATCATGTGTGGCAGACTTGTTTGCTACAGGAATGGGGTTGATTTCTCCCATAGTAGAGACACGTTGTTTGGTGGATGTTATTTGTTGAGTTTGAGAGCATATATGACAATCAATTGTTGGCACATTCTTCCCAGAAGTTACAAAGGCATCCTATAGGAAATAAATCAGGTTCCTCATATGTATTACTATATTGTTTTGTTGTGATTTTTTATGTATATCAGTTGTCTTGAATATTGAATGCAATAATATTTTTGGAGGCCCTATACTGGTGTTTAATTTATAAATCACAACAGAGTTAGAATCCCATATAAACAATGATAATATGTTTTGTATGCAAATTGTTTGATTAAAAGTATGAACCAGAAAACTAAGCAAAAAACAAAAAAAAAAATGGGGACATTTCAGTGGTATCAGAGCCTCAATCTTGCCAACCTAAGGGGGTTTATTAATTCATGAGGAAAGGATACGAGGGGTACATCACTTACAGATGTAGAAGGTAGTGAGGGGCAGAAAACATATTTAACCAAGAGGAAGAAGTATAATAGAAACAACTAGAGGCAGAACAAGAAGGAGACATGGGGCACAATAATGAGGAGAGGGCCTTGTAGATCCTAGAAGGTTTAGCCAGTGAGCATCAATAGTTGCCACAACTCTTGACTCAATTAATTTCCAATAAGGAAGCAAACCAAAACCATGGGGGAAACAATGGGTTGGGAGGCACTAATAGACACAATGGGAATGTATGAAATATTCTTTAATACTGAAAGGGGGGGTGAATCAGTATTGCTTCTTATTCAATCATTTTTAACAATACTTAATCATTAAAGACAATAAATTATCAAAAAAGAAGTACAGTACATAGAATTTTAACATAAAAAATGTTCTTTTATATGTTTATAAATTTATATTTACAAGCTACTACTTGTAGGAGACACCAATCCCCCTATTTTGAGCACTGACTCAAGGAGACACCAATCCCCTATTTTTCAAGAACCAACTTGAAAGGAATCTACAACTGCATGTTGTTCAGGCTCCAACCTATAGACTCCAATCCTCCCTTGCTCCACCCTTCCACCCTTATTTCATGTTTAAAACTTCAAATTTCAATTTCTTCCCTGGACTCTACTTCTGTTTTGATATTTTGAATTATTTCATCGAGTCACACTTTTGTTTCAACACACTTTTCTATTTATATAGTCTTCCAACATGTATATGACATTTAACCATTGTGTCTCTTTTTAAATAACAATGAACCAATGTGCCTCTTCATTTTATTTGATAAAATAACAATAATGCTTATGTAGTAAACTAGAAGAAAAACACAATGTTTATAGATCAATGGCGATGAGGAGTATATGAGAACAAATATGTAGTGAAATAGGAAGAGCCACGGTCCTTATCCCAACTTTGTGTTGAAGTTTTAAATTCTTTGCACACTTTTGGGTTTAGAGACTCCATTATCCTTTCAAAACAAATGTAGTTTACGCCTTTTGTAATTATCCTATGGTTAAGTTCATCAAAAACCATGTAACTCCCAATCGAAGCAAAGTAACCATATGATATGTAGGGCCTTCAGAACTATATTTGAAACCAAATGAGTTCATATAACATATTTTATTTTCCTCATCCTCTTCATCATCTAAAACTTCCTTCGTTGTGGTCTTCTTAGTCCACAGAAATATAAGATAGTTGATGAACTATGAATGTTTCTTAACAAGGTCCTTCATGTTAGAAATAAAGAGATGTGCTTGTTTTGCCATAGACAATATAGCAATATTGTCACTCAACAATAAGCACAAAGGCCACCCCCAAGCACCTTGACCTTGAAAGACAGAATAATTTTGGAAGCATACCAATATCCAACCAAGGTAGCACACCTTTCTCCAAGGCTAGCGCACCAACCAAGAATAACCAAAGACCAAGTAGAAATTCCAAACCATAACCAAGAGAAAGTCCAACCAAAATCCAAAATCTCAGTTGCAGTAGTTACAGTTGTAATCCCTCTCAAAACGTGTGCACCACTAGTCTTATGCAGTTGTGAGAGTAAAAGTGACAAATGAGCTCTAGCGCCCTCTTATTTATAGTGCTCTTTGTCACCTATCCATGCCGACTTCTTCTTTTAGAGGTTAACACTTAAATATTAATTATTTTATTGAGCTGACATGTCTTCTTGGGTTTCTACACATATGTTTAGGGTTTCTCTTGCTTCCCATAATATTCTAGTCTCGTCAAAGGTTACAAGTAGAGGTTAATACCTCCTACAGCTACCATAATAACAACACTCCCTCCTAGCTAGGGAGGTATTAAAGGAAATGGTATTGAGAAAAAATAGACCATTCAATAGGTAGCATCATCATAGCCACACATGCTATCTCATGATTACATAGATCAACTCACGAGCAACATCATCACTATCAATATCATCTTTATAGCATCAATTGCATCATCTCTCGAACCCATACTCCATCTGAGTAATCAAGCATGATGATGAATAAGTCACTCACTCCATAGAGTGATAGAAGGACCATTCTTCTAATCTGGACATATGTCCTACAAGAATATTATTCCAACAAATGTTGAAAGCCATGCCATGGGATACTAGAACCACTCTTCTAATCTGGACATACGTCCTAGAAGAATGATTGTCCTAGACCATTTTCCCTTGGGCCACTATTGTGAACTCAGGGAAAATGTATGTCATGTACCAATCTCTCCACTCTAGTCACTACTGTGAACTCGGGGAGATGGACCATTCTTCTAATCTGAACATACGTCCTAGAAAAATAATTTTCCATGGTACATCAACAATCCGTAAACCTAGACCATTCTCCACAGGGAGAATGTATGTCCACCAACAATCTTTCAACCTGGAAAATCCTCCACAGGGTGTTCGCGTTCAAACGGTCACCAGGTGAGCAAATAGAGAGCGCTTGCATACCCTGTTGGGTTTAGCAGGACAGAACAGTTGTGGCAGCATAAGGTTAAAAGAAATAAAAAAAACTACAATCTAATATCAACTGAAAACGAATAAAACTGTGAAAACAACAAACATCAAACACAAAACACAGGTGTCACCAATGGTTTCAAGCAGGTGTATTGATGAAACCGGAGCACGTTGAAGGAAGAGACCAGAGGTTCATTCTCCCTCCAACGGAAGGCTCTTTGGGGCCCTCACACAGTTTGCTTTCCTTACAAATGAGAAGAACTGAGCATAGCAGTGAAAGAACTCTCGGTGATGCAGCTGATGGGTTGTTGATAAAGGATGAGCCCTTAAACCATCTGAACAGCATAACAGTGCTTAGAATTCCTTGTCAAAACAATGCATCCTCACGGATTTTTATAGCATTTCTTCAGGCGGTCACGTAACCTTCTCCAAGTGTGAACAAGGACCTTTTTAGGGTTTACTTAGGTCATTAACCCGCCGATTTTGCAGATCCGGCTCTGATTTGAGAGTCAAATCAACTTGGGAGCCGGTCCGTAAGCGGTTGGGAGGCCGACCTATTCAATTAATGCGTCATTTTAGCAGATGCACGGGTTTTTGTATTAACAGCCACGCGTCGAGCGCGCATGCGTTAATAACACATTTTTGTCCCGCGCATGCGCGCGCGCATCAAACTGCTGTAAAGCGCCTTTCAATTTTTGGTTACTTTGTATAGTTTTTGACCCTTCTGGAATGTTGTGAAACTAATTCAGTGCCATGAATGACTTTATTGCTGTTTTGATGATGCGCAGTTCTTGTCGCCATGTGCAGACGAAATTTCAGTGATAATAGATGCCCCCTGATGGATGAGGTTAGGAGCATACGTATAGCCGAAATCCATCAATGTTTCTTCTACTGAGAATGTTGTTGTAAGGGAAAGCAAGAGTGGGACCGTTCGGAGCGATCCGTTGGAGGAAAAAGGAACCAGTATCTCGACCTTCTGAGAGACGTGCAGAAAAAATATACAACTGTGTACAAACGAGGCGGGCATGCCCCATGCTCGTGTGATGTAACTCTGAAAAAGGATGACGGAAGTTTTGGTGTAGACAACTGCAGCGCCCTCGGGGGCAGTAATAATAAAGGCAGAAGACAATTCTGCAAAGGAACATACTCTGAATAACAGGCAATGATCGCTGTAATAAGCAGCGACGATGATGTGGGCATTGATGGCCCTACCACGTTCAGAGGTCTTCGGCAAATGACAAAAATAACTGCAACAGTCGCAAAGTAAGACTCACCATAACATGAGGGAGTGTTGGCCTCGAATGTTATGGGGGCCAACGACAGCAGGGAGCAATGTTGTTTCACCCTGTGCCGTCCGATATCTCTCATTAATAGAGAATGAGAATCAAGATACTGTCGCCCTTCTGGAAAAGTGTGTTGATGTCGACAAAAGGGGGACGCGACTCCCAGAAGCAAAAAGGTGCTCCGTGGAATCTACTGAGGTGAGGAAGTGGCAGAGGTACATGGACGAAGTCAAGAAGTGGGATGACTCAAGACTGCCCTTGGTTGGAGGATATATAAGAGAAACAGTCGCCGCAACCATGTAACAAGGTCGAGTGTCAGGGGGACGACAAGACCGGTGCTAAGTTGTGCCAGAGGTGGGACAAGGTGAACAAATTCAGAGGGTAGAGGTAACTGACCTGTGGGGTACTCTGAAGATATGGACGATGCCGGCAAGGGTAAATGATAAGTACTACTCCAATCCAAGGGTGACAAGGGTTGCGTGTGGCCAAAAAGAAAGCAAGTCGCCAACAGTGATGACAAAGAATGTAATGACTGAAGTTAAAGGTGTTTATACAATAAATAATAAATAATTTTGGGGAGAAATGTACAAATACAGAAAAGGGTGCCCCAGTGTGAAATGCATGCCCCAGGGAGGGCAGAATTGTCATGAGAAATTGATGAAGGGTGGGGGCCCCATTGGCGAGTTTTTGTATGAGGTAGGTGAAATGAAGATAGGTTCGCAGATGGGAAAACTGATGGTGGATGAAATGGTGGGTTCATGATCCTGCGGAGGTGTAGGTAAAAAAGAACATAACCATAAAGCGATGATTTGCTAGTCCATATGGGAAGCTAGCAAAATGAGGAGAAGAAGTATGTGGTTAATTTGCAACATGATGTAAGACTATCGGGACTCCCATCCCTAAAGGGTAATGAAGAACAACATGAGTGTCAAAAGTGCAAAAAGGTGCTATGAATGGGACAACTCATGTGGGTGAGAATGCTACCGGATTACAGTACCGAAGATGCAAATGGAGGTGTGGGTACTGCAGAGCCGGGAATAAGGATCCTAAAGGCCAAAATCAGAGGGTGTGACTGGAAATGTAAATGCAATACAGTGGGATAGACTACATGCCAGTGCTGAATATATACCTGAAGGGAAGATGTCGATGATCGATGAGCAAGTACCTACACACATAACAACCAAATACCCAAAGTGAACAATATCTGAAGAGTATCAAAGATATGAGCTTGTATTTGACAAAATGTGACTATGCGCGTGCGTACCTGACCATGATATGGAAAAAAGGTGCCCCGGGGGCCTAGGACGAAAAGTGGCCCAAGGACAGCCATGACGTAGGCGACGAGATGTTGATCCTGTGGCTGAAGACAGTTTGTCAAATGGACACCGTAGGCTCCCAGAATGTTGAGTGGAAGTTTGGAAAAAGGCCTATATATAGCTGTAGGGCCCACATTGCCACCTCATTTGTACCTGCTGCTACAGTGATTTTTCAAGCAGATTCAGAGGAGATTGAGTGATTCAGGGAGTACGAGGTACCCGATCGACGGCGTGTGAGTTTCAGGTTAGTGGTCTAATCATCCTGCATAGCTATAGGTTTCCAATTTTTTGGTAGGGTAGGTACGGGGGGTCGTACGGGGGTTTTGGGGGTTTTTTTGATAGGGTGTGGGCCCCAATGCGCGGGCGACTCAATGGAAGGCGCGCATGAGTGCGCGCCTGTACACTGAATAAGCACGCATTAATGCACRTGTGTAGGAAGTTAAGGCGCGCCCTAAAGGCGCGCCTGTGGGGTAGACAGGCGTGCATGAGTGCGTGCCTGTGGGGTGAATAGGCGCGCTCACGAGCGCGCCTGTGGGTATGACAGGCGTGCCCTAGCGCGTGCCTGTACTGTGAACAGGCGCGCTCACGAGCGCGCCTGTAGGAAAAAATAGGCACGCACACAGGCGCGCCTGTATAGTGAACAGGTGCGCATGTGTGCGCGCCTGTGGGTGGTGAAGCCGCGCCTTTGAGGCAAGGTTTCAGGGTGAAGAATTAGCTTATTTTGATGTATTGGATGATTGCCTAAGCTAATATAGGAATCTGGGCTGTGTGCAGGTAGCGAGCAGTGATCATGGATGTGCGGTGGCGTGAGCGAGACTGGTCACAGCTACGAGAGGCTGTGACCAATGCACCGCCAGGAGTTCGAGCAGCAGTTCGAGCGGCTTTAGCAACCAGTGGGTTGCTAAAGTTCTTTGAGTGCCCATTGATATGGGCACAGGAGTATTTACTCCAGTTTTTGATCGAGATGTGGAGCCCTGCTCATCACTGCTTCCTCGTGCGAGGAGAGCAGATCGCCTTCACTGCGGTGGAGGACATATACTTCCTGACTGGGCTCCCCTTCCGGGGAACACCATTGCTGGCAAATCCTGTGCTGCCAAGAGACACTGATCTGCAGACTGTTGCCGAGCGATATTGCTCAGGCGAGCACTATATGACTGGGACGTCAGTGAGCATCAGTGGGATAGATGCCCTACTGCATCGTTGCATAGCAGCGATGATAGTGCGAGTGTATGGGTCCCGAGCGACCCACCGTATTAGTGGTGGCGAGCTGATTTTGATGGAGAGGGTGGTGGTGGGCTGTGAGCGGTTCACCTGGGGTTTGACCCTTCATGCACGGATGATCGCGTAGCTGGACCGATGTCGGTCGACAGGCACCAGGGAGTTTGCCTTTGGCTCCATCCTGGTGGCTTATTTTTTGGAGAGGGTGTCGATGTTGTGCCCGAGGGTGTTATTGGAGGTACCAGGGGTACGAGAGCCGCGTTTGAGGTGGTGGTCCCAGATTTTGGTTCGCCACGGTGGTGGTGAAGGCGGACATTATTTTACTGCGCAGGCGGCGCAGATATGGCGGCAGATGCCGCAGGTTATGCTGCAGTACCCCTATGTTGGGGTTGACTTCCGGGGAGACCCGGACATGGTATTGCCTCCTGGGGAGGTTTTTGATGATCGAGGTATGTTGTGTGTATATGGTTTTGCTTTATGCTATGATTTTGATATATCAGTTTATATTTATGATGTATAGGCACTAATATGATCTGTTGTTGCTGGTTTTGTGCATGTGTAGATTTAGCACCTCGCGGGTGCGAGGTGGAGTTGCATCGAGCGCCGCGTGGAGGGAGGCGGCCGCGGGATGAGGTTGCTGGGGGACTAGCAGAGCCCGGGAGACCAGCGAAGAGGCGTCGTTTTGATGACCCTGGTGCGGGGCCATCGCACGCTCCTCCTCCGACGACCGGAGATGATTTGGATGATATACGCCGTCGTTTTGAGATGGTATTTTGGGACGTGCCTAAGGGCATGTGGATCCGTATCCAGGACGAGGAGTTCCTGGAGCAGTGTATAGGGTTACCGCCACCATGGTGATCGATCATGCGTCGAGCAGCTGTGTTGGCTGCCATGACCAGTGGACACTTGCCGCCTAAGCAGGGGGGTCCAGCAGGTGTTCCACCACCACCACCTGGGGCAGGTAGGGGGGGTCCACCACCTCCTCCTAAGGGAGGAGCAGCTGGGGGTGCATTAGAGGCACCCTGATGTATGTATGTACTTTTTTGTTTATATAGGCTAGTGAGCCAATTTTTTGTACCGAGATGCGGCACGGGCCTGTGGGCCGATGTATTTTTTGTATGTAAACATTCGGATGGCCGGAGAGGCCGATATATATATAAGTATACATATTTTTGAGATCCAAATGTGGTGTACATGTGTTTTTGTTTTGATGATGATGTCTATTTTTCCTATATGCTGTGACAGGATGTATGAGCTATTTATGTATGTGTAGCTTAATGTGATATATGCCAATCTAACACCATGTTAGCTATTTCATCTGTTGTTTGATTCAATTCTCTTGGAATATGTGTAAATGTAATGGAATCAAAATGTCGAGATAATAATCTAACCTGCAGGTATTTGCGAAAGAGGCACGGATCGCGTACACGGTACACATTGTTGAGCTGGAGA
>JASDQU010102204.1:30835-66013 GCA_032191745.1 Picea mariana
TGAGAACCAGATAACGGGGGGTTATTTGGATGCCTACCCCCGAAATCCTACCTAGACTAAAATTTTCTTTTGGCACCTCCTGTGGAGGACAACTTAGTGAGTTGTTAGAAAGATTTTAGATGAAATTGTTTTGTGAGGCTGGGGGTGAAAACCAACCTCGTTTGATTAAAAGTGGTAGTGGATAGTCTTATCAAGAAAAGATGGGGTGTTTTCAGAATCCCTTGGGAGGAAACCTACTTAGACCTCCATGTTTCGAGAAGAGGCTATGTGAGTGCAAAAGTGACTTTTGTGTGTGAGTGAAGAGTGTACCAGATTTTATTTATTTAGATGTCACCTTGTAGCATGTGGACATCGCTTGGTCCTTTACAAGAGTTTGATTACCTAAATAAGCTAGATGTCATTGGTACAACCTTGCGGAATTTTAAAATCCCTAGGAGACTAGCATGTGGACATTGTGGTCCGTTACTATCCATTAACTCCCTATGTGTGAGTTAATCTAGAAAAATCATGAAACTATCCTAGATTGAACATGTGGGCATGTGTGGGCCCGCTACAAACTTTTAAACTCTCCTAGTGTTTTGATCTAAGAAAGCAGAAATTCAAACACTATTCTAGCTTTGTTGACATGTGGGCATGTATGGGCCCGTTACAAGAATGTGTTGGAAAAAAATGAAACTAAGAGGGGTCTCGAAAGAGCCGTTGTCCTCTCCTAAAAGTTTTGAAATTTTTATTTAAGGGAGATGAGATCGTTTTCGCAATCTTTTTCTGATTCTCAAGATCGCTTGATGGCGCGAGAGAAGAGCATACTCAAGATTGTTACTTGCAAATTCTAGTCCCGAATGTGAGTTTATATGTGATTACAATTTGATGTTCAACTTAGATTATAAATCAAAGCAAGCCATCCACGTGGCAAAAAGCAAATAAGGGAAAAATGATTTTTATCCACCTAAGTGCCTATGTTTGTTTGACTATCCCCTTTATAAGTTGAGGGGTCTAAGTGGTGCAGTATTTAGAGCATGCATAACATCATTGTTGAGAAGGAAAACGACTTTCCCCACATCCAAAACCTTACAATGAAAAATTTAGTTCAAACGCGTGGCTTTTAGTATAGACAGAGGCGCGTGTGGCACCTGCTCGCGTACAATATGAAGAACCAAAGCGCATGCGTGCGTCTGTGGGGTGGAATACCCGCGCGCTTGTGATAAGTTAACGAGAAAGAAACTCTGGATGGATTTCTCTTGATTCTCCTGAACTCCCCAGCGGAGTCGCCAGTCTGTTCGCCTTCAAACGATCACCAGGTGAGCAAATAGAGAGCGCTTGCATACCCTGTTGGGTTTAGCAGGGCAGAACAGCTGTGGCAGCATAGGGTTAAAAGAAATAAAACAAACTACAATCTAATATCAACTGAAAATGAATAAAACTGTGAAAACAAAAAACATCAAACACAAAACACAGGTGTCACCAATGGTTTCAGGCAGGTGTATTGATGAAACCGGAGCACGCTGAAGGAAGAGACCAGAGGTTCATTCTCCCTCCAATGGAAGGCTCTTTGGGACCCTCACACAGTTTGCTTTCCTTACAAATGAGAAGAACTGAGCATAGCAGTGAAAGAACTCTCGGTGATGCAGCTGATGGGTTGTTGATAAAGGATGAGCCCTTAAACCATCTGAACAGCATAACAGTGCTTAGAATTCCTTGCCAAAACAATGCATCCTCACGGCTTTTTATAGCATTTCTTCAGGCGGTCACGTAACCTTCTCCAAGTGTGAACAAGGACCTTTTTAGGGTTTACTTAGGTCATTAACCCGTCGATTTTGCAGATCTGGCTCTGATTTGAGAGTCAAATCAACTTGGGAGCCGGTCCGTAAGCGGTTGGGAGGCCGACCTATTCAATTAATGCGTTTTTTTAGCAGATGCGCGGGTTTTTGTATTGACAGCCACGCGTCGAGCATGCATGCGCTAATAACACATTTTTGTCCTGCGCATGCACGCGCGCATCAAACTACTGTAAAGCGCCTTTCAATTTTTGGTTACTTTGTATAGTTTTTGACCCTTCTGGAATGTTGTGAAACTAATTCAGTGCCATGAATGACTTCATTGTTGTTTTGATGATGCGGAGTTCTTGTCGCCATGTGCAGACGAAATTTCAGTGATAACACAGGGAGTATGCATGTCCACCAACAATCTGTCCTACCTGAACCATTCTCCTCCTGAAGAATGTTTGTCCATTAGCACACTTACTATCCATCTAGTTGGCAATCATGTCCAACACTAGTGGTAGTCTCTATGGCAACCATAACAATGTCATCCAATAGAACACAAATATTTCTATCCATAGTAGTATACAACTATTATCCAATGGTACACAACCACTCCTAGTAGCACATGGCTACTATCCAGTGACACATAGTCACAACCAGTGGAACACATCCACCACAGTAGCATACAGCTATTGTCTAGAGACATACAGTCTCCACAACAATCATATCATCTGATATCAACCTGCATAACAATATCATGATACAAATTGAGTCATATGGGCCATTCTTCCACTCACATCTGTGAGATATGGAAGAGCATATGCCCTTAGAAAGTAAAACATCAGACATGGGCTATCTGGACTATTCTTCCCAAGCATAGAAGAATAATTGTCTCTGATTTTTGAGCTTGGACCATTCACCTAACTGGGCCATTCCTCCGGCACTAATCATAGTGCAACCTAGAGAGAATGAGTCTGCCCTAGGGAAAGCATGTCCCTAATTATTGAACCTATACCATTCACCTAACTGGGCCATTCTTCCAGCACTAATCATAGTGAAAACTAGAGAGAATGAGTCTAGCCTAGGGAATGATTGTCCTACACCAACCTCTTATAGCGGACCATTCTTCGAAACTGCTCACAACTGTGAACTTCGAAAGAATGACTACTTGGAGAGGCAGACCATTCTTCTTGACCACTACTCAGAGTGACTGCCAAGAATAATGATTGTCCTAGACCATTCCCCCACACTGGCCACAAGGAGAATCATTGTCTATGGTACATCAGCAATCTATCGGACTATTTTCATTACAAAAATGATTGTTCGATATGGACCATTTTCCGAACTGGTAAATGCATGTCCGTCAGAAATCTTGGGCCACTTTTCAGACTGGAAGGTGACTTCCCAACCTGGACCATTTTTTGAAGTGGAAAATGACTGCCCATAAATCAATAACATGTTTGTGCTCCCTCCCAACTTGGGAGTAATCTCTTCATTTTCCAATAAGGAAGTTATCTCCACGAGTATCAGCTTGTCCCTTAAGTACGTAAACTTTTCATCTTGGACAGAGGCCTACCCAAAATATTTGTTATCTACTCAACTGTGAAGATATATTGGAGAACCACTTCTCCCCTCTGGACTCTATCATGGAGAAGATAATACTCGATCTCAATGTGCTTCAACCTGTCACGGAACATTGGGTTCTCTGAAAGCTTCACATAGCTCTGATTATCACAATATATCACGGTTGAATCCACCACCTGATCAAACAGTCTAGAAACTAGCTTACAGAGCCACATTGCTTATGTACAAGCATCACAAGCTACAATATACTATGCTTCTACAGTGTTGAGTGCAACAGACTTTTGTTTCCTGCTAGCCCATGACATTGTGGCAGAGCTCATACTGAAACATATCCAAGTAGCACTTCTTCTATCATCTGCACTCCCTGCCCAATCTGAATTGATAAATCCATACAGTTGTATATCATAACTAAAACGTCCCATGAAGACATTTCAAGGCATGCTTTGCAATTATTCAATTCTTCATGGATAGGTTCCACATGGAACTATTTTCACAACAAGGAAAATATCCGGTTGAGTATTTTCCAAATATATTAACGAACCAATCAATTGTCGATACAGAGACGGGTCTACTGGATCAGAGTTTCTCAACTTCTTCAGATATGACATCAAGGGATATTTCCATGGATTTGCAATCCATCATCTCGGACTTCTGAAGAACCATTTCAGTATACTTCCTCTATCATAGGAAGTTTTCACCACGCTTCTGTTGTACATGAGAGGCTTTGCACCAAGTTTTCTTGAATCCATACAAGTTCTTCTTTCATCTGCATACAAGGGTCTCTTTATATTATACCTAAAAACCTTGGGGTTTCTCTACATACGCTTCTTCTTCAATTACTCTATTGAGAATAACAATCTTTACATTCATCTGATGTAAACTCCAACCCATGGATAGTGCAAGACATATAATGGCTCATGTAGAGGTATATCCGGTTACTAGAACAAGTTGTCATCGTAGTTTTCTCCCTCCTTCACCCTCTAGCCCTGAGTCTAGCCTTGTATCTATCAATGCTTAAGTCTTTTTCAAAAAATTTCACATACATTGTTCTTCATCACATCTTCCTTACATTCCTTCTTCCTGATTGCTTCTAGTGGGCTCAATCTTGGTCCGATTGACTTATCTTTCTTTCTTGGAATATAAATGTTCTTCCTCATGTTTCTCTTCAATGTTGGAGTCCATGGAATCTTCTATAGATTACATGCCCTTCTCTCCTGAAGGATCCAACCTTCCACCATAGGAACATAAATGTAGATTGAGAACTAAGGATATTCAAGGCTTCTTTTTGAAGAAGACTTCTTCTAGAGTCAAACTGAACATGTGTTGCTTATCATGGTTGTTACTTCCAATTAAAAACATGGATAGATACTTCATAGTATTTACATATTCTTCTTCAATGGATCATATCGTTGGATATTAGCTCCCTCCTAATCCTCGCTTCATGCCTGAATGAGAAATATGCATGCTATTCTTTTGGAATTTGGTGATCAACTCCCTCCATCTGAGAGAGTCCATGATTCCATCTATTGCTTCTCTCTTTGCTTTCTACAAAGTGTCACAAACCTATTATGGTTTCCTTTTGATTCATGACTTCCTTCGAGTCTAACTCCTCTGAGTCTCTTTAAGTTTGTTTCTATTTGTTCTTATTGTTTCTCAACTGGAAGTTGTGTCATTATTATAAAATTCTTCTAAGAAAGCTTCCGCAAGGATTGTTCATCAAACATATTTCACAAGGGTACCTGCCCGGAACAAGAACAACAAGAGAAAACAAGAAATATATCTCTAGAGGAAATGTTAGTTCATCTTGAAAACAAGTATAATAAGCATCTATATCAATGGTATTCATATGCAGTCAAGTATTCATTGCACCTAGCAATAATAGAACCTTTCAAAGATTGTTTTTGCAATTTGTAATGTAGCAACTATCACCCTTGACATATACAAATTTGAATCCTATTATGGTTTCCTTTTGATTCTTGACTTCCTTCAAGTCTGGCTCCTCTAAGTCTCTTTAAGTTTGTTTCTATTTGTTCTTATTGTTTCCCATCTGGAAGTTGTGTCATTATTATAAAATTATTCTAAGAAAGCTTCTGCAAGGATTGTTCATCAAACATATTTCACAAGGGTACCTGCCCGGAACAAGAACAACAAGAGCAAACAAGAAATATATCTCTAGAGGAAATGTTAGTTCATCCTGAAAACAAGTATAATAAGCATCTATATCAATGGTATTCATATGCAGTCAAGTATTCATTGCACCTAGCAATAATAGAACTTTTCAAAGATTGTTTTCGCAATTTGTAATGTAGTAACTATCACCTTTGACATATACAAATTTGAATCTTAACAATTTAATCAAGCCTGGAACCTGAAGCCTCAATTGATATGGAGGGGTGCGCTTGTTCCTCTGAATTCACTGAATCCAAGATTACAGCTTGGACAAGGTTTCTGCAAACACACTCATGTTTTTCTAGATGATATAACTTGGATAGCATATACAAGTGCATACCTTTGGAGTCTTGTAGCATTGTCCAACTTGTCTTCCAATCTGAAACTAGATGTCATCTGACATTTTTGCTAGTTGAGGGTACCAATAGGTGTGCTAGGATAGGGCTCACTAGGATCTCAAGGAATTAGGTCAAATGCTTCTCCAGAAGTGCCCGAACATGAGGGTTAGAGTTTGTTGCAGCTGCATAATCAAAAAACCTAGTTGCAGTTGTAATTGGTGTCATAATAAGCTTAACAAATAACTTCCCAAACTATCTTCCAGTGGTTAGACTGTCTGAAGATAGTGTGGGCCTATAACCTATTAGAAATAAATAGATGTGCTCATTTTTCCATAGACAATATAGCAATATTGTCACCCAACCATAGGCACAAAGGCCACCCCCGAGCACCTTAGCCTTGACAGACAGAATAATTCTGGAAGCAGGCCAATAGCCAACCAAGGTAGCACAAATTTCTCAAAGGCTAACACACCAAGAAAGAATAACCAAAGACCAAGTAGAAAGTCCAAACCATAACCAAGAGAAAGTCCAACCAAAATCCAAAATCTTAGTTACAGTATTTGTAGTTGTACTCCCTCTCTAAACGTGTGCACCACTAGTATTATGTAGTTGTGAGAGTAAGAGTGACAAATGAGCTCTAGCGCCCTCTTATTTATAGTGCTCTTTGTCACATATCCATGCCAACTTCTTCTTTTAGAGGTTAACACTTAAATATTAATTATTTTATTGAGCCGACATGTCTTCTAGTGTTTCTACACATATGTTTAGGGTTTCTCTTGCTTCCCGAAATATTATAGTCTCATCAAAGGTTACACGTAGAGGTTAATACCTCCCACAACTACCATAATATCAACACTTCAAGCACCTATCCTCAAAGTAATCTAACTGATCATCCTTAAGCAATATAGTGATCTTGGTCCCTCTCCCAAGAATCTCCCTTGTTGTATCTCTAGTGATAGTAAACGATCCATCAACCTATGATTCCCAGATATATTTCTCATTGTCATTATGTTTAGTCATCACAATCACCTTCTCGGCAACCAAATATGCAGAGTAGAAACCAACACCAAATTTTCCAATAATGATAACACCAACACCAACTACAATAGCTTTCATAAACTCTTTGTGCCAGATCTAGCAATGGTTTCAAAGTTATTCACGAGATCAGATTTGGTCAAGCCAATACCATTGTTGATTGTAGTAAATATGATCGACGGTGGACACGAAAAATATAAAGGTGAATTTTGAACTAAATCTTCGGCTCCATGGTTTTGTTGAGTCTAGTCAACTGCCAACCAAACCTGAAATGATTTTGGACCATTCGATACAATCGATGGTGGACTCCAAAAATATAAGGGCGGATTTGAATTAACTCTTTGGGGTTGTGTTTGTGTTGACTTTGTTCAACTACCAACAAAACCCGAAATGATTATGGATCGTCTAATCTGCTCTCAAACAATCCTTGTCGTCCAATCCGACCATGACTATATTTATTGGCTACCTCATCCATCTCTCGTTCCAGGCTTGCAAGGTGACTATCGGTGAAAGGATAAGTGTTGGCTCCATGGATCGACACCACACAACTGTCGTCATCTATAATAAACTTTCCATCTGAACCTATAACAATCAAGGTTGGGACACACTTAACTTGAAAGTGTCGATGCAGTTTAGACCAAATCCTATCTCCAAATGGAAGATCAATCCATCACATGCTTGCATGATACTTTTTAAAGTCTTCTTCCACGTTGTCATTGTAGACTAACACAATCTCTAAGGCCTCTCCTCTCTTCATGAGCCCGTCATAAATCTTTGTAATCTATGCAGTGAACTCTTTACAAACCATAAATATTCTCGGACTAAATCAGGGCTTTCACTCTTTGTTTCAGATATACAAACATTAATATGAATGCATGTAATAAAGCTCACACATGAAATTTATGGAGTTATAGTCTTGGGGAGAAGACAATGACTGCACAATAAGATTTTGATAATGCATGGGCTTGTCTCAATGACAATACCATATAGATATTGATAATGATGACCATATTGACCCTTTTTGACATCAATGACAACACCATTTCCAATAGGGAACCAAAACCATAGGGGTGGCAATGGTGTAGGGCATTCCAATGGAAACAATGGGAATCATGAAAAAGGAAACAACAATCACATTCCCACACAAGTTGGCACTAGGACCACTGGTAGAATAATTTGTAGAGCTATTGTGCCTCAGTTCTTGGGGAATCAACAAATAGGTAATCAAGGAAAGAAAGGACAGGATGAGACCTTTGATGATTATTGGAGGGAGTGACAGGATCTTGGTGAGGATTTTCAGGTGGCCATGTCACTATAAGACTACTACAATATCAAGTACAGGAACAAACCAAGGAAGGTCAATAGGGGTCAAAATAACATTGATCTCATGAGAAAGGTTGGGAAGCTCACCATTCCCTCCTTTGATGGTTCAAACGAGTGCACAACTAGAGCATGGGTTCAGAAGTTGGACACATACTTCCAACTTAACACCATGTCGAAGGCAGAAGCGATTAAATTCACTACGTTGCATTTGGAGGGATAGGCCCATGACTGGTGGTACCATGGATTGGTCACTATGGGACATGTCATCATTACCTCTTATCTGGACTATAGAGAGGTTTGACAAGAAGGATATAGAATTACATTTCAGGGAGTTGGCACAACTCAAATAGGTTGGGACACTAGATGCCTACATCACATAGTTTCATAGGCTTGCAGTCACGGTGGCAAATATATCTGAGTAGAGGTTGGTGATGTTGTTCACATAGGGTTTATTTGAGCCATTGCGTGGTTGGTGAAGGCCTTCAAACCAGAGACTCTATAAGATGCCATCATCAGAACAAGGGACATGGAGGATGTAGTCTTGAAGGAAAAAACTTTCTCCAAACCCTTCATCCCACAGAAACGAAAAGATAAGAAACCTTTTCAAAGAGAGGGGACCATTAAGGAGAAGTTGAACTAGGAAGCTCGTAATGAGTTGAGAAGAAAGAATTTTTTCTTCAGTTGCAAAGAACCTTGGGAACTTGGGCATAAGTCTATGGGAAAAGGTGAGGTGCACCATATAGAAGTGTACTCATACATTGATGAGGAAGAGGAGGAAGCTACACCAAAACAGGAAAACGAGCAGGGAGGCTCGAGTGATGAGCAACCTCGTGAGGAGGCTAAGGGTGTGACTATCGCCACTCTATCAGGAACTCTTATATTTTACACCTTTGAAGTCAGAAGAGTACTCTGGGGACAGAGAGTCACATCTTTGATTGATGGTGGGGCTACCCACATCTTCATTGATGCATCATTGGTGGCTACAAGATACATTGCTACAGAGGACTTTGAGGGATTCAACGTGGTAGCAGTTGATAGATTTATTATTACATGCACGTAGAATATTTTGAGATTGGACGTGACATTGGACAACTATACCTTGACCGATGATTTTTATGTGGTTGATATGGCAGACACCAATATAGTTTTGGGTATTCAGTGGCTTCATTCCTTAGGGGAAATTACAATGAATTATCAAGTGATGGAGATGAAGTTCGACACAACAAACGACAAGAAGTTTGTTCGCAAGGGCGTGTCAAATGGTGGCCCAAAAATTGTGTCAAACAAAAGTATGGAGGCAATTTTTAGACATGGAGATGTAGCATGTGTAGTAGAGTGTTTGATTACATCTCAGGAGCATACAGGGGGCCAACAACATCATCATGCAAATATGCATGCGTTGTTGAGTAAGCATGACCAATTTTTTGGATAGATACCTCCAATGAGACTGCTAGATAGGGTATTTGAGCACACCATTGAGTTGGAGGAGGGAGAAAAACTTGTGATCACTACTCCCTAATGACATCCAAAGAAATTCAAGGATGAAATCGAGAAAGCAATTAAAGAACTCTTGAAGATGGGACACATCAAGCCTAGCTATAGTCCATTCACTTCTTTTGTAGTGTTGGTGAAGAAGAAGAATGGCACAATGCAGATGTACATTGACTATAGAGCCTTGAATAAGAAAATGATCAATAATAGATACATTATTCCCAAGATAGATGAGATTCTAGATGAGTTGCATGGAGCAGTGTATTTTTCAAAGATTGATCTTCGATCGAGGTATCATCATATTAGGGTCAGAGAGCAGGATACCCCCAAAACTAATTTCAAATTCCATTATGGGCATCATGAGTTTTTTTCACGCCATTTGGGTTGACCAATGCACCTGCTACTTTTTTAGTCTTGCATGAACCATATCTTCAAAAAGCAGTTGAGGAAATTTATGTTGGTATTCTTTGATGATATTTTATATATAGCAAGACGTTGGAGGATCATATGGATGAGATTTTGAGCATCATACACTTCAACATCTAACTTGATTCAGAATTATTTTTTATCGTCTTTTGACAGATTTGCATAACACATGTGAATCTTCTTACTTATGCAAAACTTCATAAAATGATGAATATCTTGCAGAATAATGAGATATAACACAACAAAAATAAAATAACTATGAAGAAAATATTTGATGACGGAGTTCACCCCTCCAAGGCCACATCTATGGGCCACTTTTCAATAGTGACACCACTCTTCATTAATCTCAATGCCAAAATTTACAATGAATATGGACTTACAAATCCAATCTTGAAGCCACTCTTCAATTCTTCTATTCAACCTTAGAAACAGAAGTTACCATTGAATTCCTCTCGAAATTCTAAGAAAAATGAGTATAAACTCGACTATGTTTTGAACAAGCTCAAAATGACCCTCTTCTTCATGCAAAACAATGCACTAAAACTCTCATACAAGGAAATATGAACTAATATCTTCATAAAAAACATCTTAGAACAAAATAGAAATCACCATCATTCTCCTCTAGAAAAATTGAGAATAATTAGTATAAACATGACTATGTTTGGACAAAGGGCACGCAAAACAATGCAACACCATAACTGGGCACTCTTGGCACACATCCCAATGCACCATACAATATCCTCGGCATGAATTTATATGCATTGTATCATGCATGCCCCTGTACCTTTCCTCGATCCAGGTGCCAGTTTATATAAGGTGCAGGTCCAAACCGTGGCTTGAACCTTGCGTTGACTTAGGCATAAATATTTAATAATATTTTTTGGGTTGTTGTTACAAGCCCCACATGTGATGTATTGGTAGGAGATTTAATGTTAAGTCGATAGCATATGGAATATTCCTCTGTAGATTATGTGGATGTTGGGGGTTCAAAACCCATCGATCCCCAACAAATTTTGATTCCCAAGCCAACTTGGTCTTCTGGAAGGTGCCACGTGGTGCCATTTGATTAGTCCACATGGTAGCCTATGATTAGCCCTTGTCGCCACCTGGCGTATGACCCTGCCATGTCACTGTTGACTATACCTGCCATCTATCCACCATGTCATTGTATGKTATTCCACGTGTCACCCTTTTAGTGGTGCCACGTGGACTTCACGATCTACCACGTCATCTGTATGGATGACACATGGCACTTTCCAACTTGGTCCAACTAGGTGCTGACTCGTCCAAATCTGAGTGACATGTGGTAGCCTCTCGTACTACCACATCAATATGATGATGTCATGCTGACGTCACTTGTCCATGTGTCACTCTCTAAGCTTTCCACTCATCGTACGAATGTTGATGTCATCATGCCATGTCGACTATACGGAAGAACATGTGTCATCCTCTGATTCATCCAACTTAGTTATACAGATGCCACATGGTAGTCTATCATACTGCCATGTCATCATGCTGATGTCAACAATATGTTGCCATGCCATCCTTTTGTCATGTTTTTTATAAAACTTTGAAAGGCCATAACTTTCTCATATGACGTTTGTTTGAGGTGATTCACACGTCATTGGAAAGCTCTCGTCGAGCTCTATGCAATGAAGTAATTTTCAAGAGCATTTGAGATTATCATTTTTTTAGTGTTCTGGATCCTCCTGGCTCACACCTTCCCACTAAATAACTTTTGATCCTCCAAAAGTATGGATCCTTCAACAACTTAGTGATGATAAATCTTTCTTCACTCTTCCACCTTGTTGAAATACTCTTCATGGATTATTCAACAACTTAGTGATGATAAATCTTCTTCACTCTTCTACCTTGCTAAAATACTCTTTCATTGATAACCATCTTGGAATTGATCTTTTCCTTGGATCTTCATCTTGGATATGGATTTTATCTCCTTCTTGAACTTCCAAAATCTCAAGGAAACCAAACTAGATCAATGTGATTCTATCTACTTCTCTAGAACATGGCTCTGACTCTAACTTTTGGAAATAGCTCTGACTCTAGCTATTGCTTATAGCTATTGGCGCTAGTTTCTGGCTATAGATCTAGCTCTGTTTATGTCTTATTGATTCCTTCATTACAAAATTCTTCCCATTGACTCTCTTCTCTTCAACATCCATATCTGAATCCTGACTCAACATTCACTCCCATCTCCTTCTCTTCTAAAGATAGTCCATCTCGGCAATCATGAAAACAAGTCGAATGTTGGTCTATGCCTTGCCCATCTTGGATTAACTATTCCTATACTACTTGATGTATCTGTAGGAGTATCTGAATGAATTCCATGTTGATTTCCTCTCTCCTGCCTTGAAAGAAAAAAACCCAAACATTTTTTCCACGAACATTTGTGACGTTTGACTTTCTTTTGTACAAGGTATACATCATACATGAACATGGCATAACATCTTGGAGATGTTCATAGCATAAAGTATACATCTTACATAAATATTTTACCTCCTATCTTTACACAAAGATTATTTATTTACCATCTCTAGGAAGATATTGCATAGCTATTATGCTCTTCCTGCTCCCGATCTACATGTTCAAATGTCTGCATTCTTCCATTCTTTCACCTTTGTACTTCAGAATAAGAATGATATTGCTTAGGAAATTTATCCATATGCAATGCATTAGTTGATAATAATATAACAACAATTTTCTACATTGTTCTCAAAAGGCTCTAGAAATTCCTAAAATATCCCTCTCACTCTCAAAATTCCCCAAGAGTGGCTAATAAAACCCTCTAGTACAACAATGGAAACATAATTTAGAAGGTATTTACATATGCATATTAATTTTTCTATACAATGTACATATTTACAAAGTATTTTATGGTACTTATCCAGGGACGAGATAGGTGGCTTCTTCATGAATTCATTCTTCCCATAGTGTTGGAAGGAGTCTCATAGCTTCCTGTCTTTGACAATGCCTCTGACAATGAATCTAAATTTGACATTGAATCCAAATAGCCATTGGATCTAATTATAGGTCGTCCAAGTAACCTATATAGTCTCTCCTTCCTGACACCAAGCATCATTATTGTGTCCTGAGTAGCTTCCTTTGAATACACTAGTACTTATCCATCCTAGAACACAACTGCATATCCTTCATCTTCGAAATTTGATACAGAGATTAAGTTTACTTTCAACTCTGGAACATATAGCATATTTTTATTTCCATAAATCCTCCTGAATTGAGCTAGAATCTCACATATCCAACTCCTCTTACTGCTTGTCTGGTGTTAGTCCCAAATCCCACATAACAATCTGTGTCAATTTCTGATAAAGTAAGGAATATTGTTCTCATTCATGTCATGTGGTGAGATGAGTCACTTTCCATGAACCATACCTCGATGTCTTCATACACTATGCTATTAAGATCAGCCATCAAAAAGAATTCTCTCTCAAATCTCTCAGCAAGACTATCAACTTTAGTTGGGGCTTCTATCTATCTTCTTGTAACTGCCTTTACATATTCCTGGTTTTTCTTTGGACATAGGTTTGGATAAAGTGTCCAACACTTCTCAATATGTTGTCCACTCTTACCACAATGAGAGCATAAGTGTTTGTTTCTATCTTGGAACCACAATCCTTTCTTGTCACTTTCCCTATTATTTTGTCTTGCAAGGATTGTCTTTTCCCACATTTCGCCATGCAATGGTTATTATCTCCACAAAATACACATGGATATGTAGACCATAAGTTTATACCAGTCTTACTGGTGGGAAATGTATGCATTCCTTCATTGGAATGCTCATCTATTCCTGGAGATGCTTTACATTTGATGCATTTCCCTAGACTGGAAGGTAAGACCAACAGCTTATGAAGAACCTCTTCATTTGAATTTCTCCTTACTTTAGTCGTCCTATAGCATTCTCCATCTTGACAGGGAGAATAAAAATATGATGAATCATCTTCCTCGGTTATTGTATGTAAACCTTTTGTAGGAGATAGCCTCTCTTGCATAGGAGACCTTTCCTTCTCCACTTACCCAGCTTCATGGAATTGTGCCAATATCTGGTCCTTAGCCTTCAACTCTCTTTCCAATTCATGAATAACACCTCTAAGGATTTATTCATGACATATCAATTGATCTTGAATCCTATGATTCTCCTCCTTAAGGGATTGTAGTTGCATCCTCAATTCATAATTATCCTTCTGAATATGTCGGTTCATGTCCTCATGTAGTCTTAATTTCATGAGATCTTTACTCATGGTGTCCTTCGCAACCAAGCATTATGTATTCTCAAAAAGAGTCTTCAAACACAACTTCACCAACATTGAGTCTTGGACCTTGTTACATTCACTTGAAAATACTTTTCAAAAACAGCACTGATACCACTTGATCTGAAAATCCTTAGATGTTAAAACAATATTTAAACACACTTCAACAACTAATCTGATTCATAATTGTTTTTTATCGTCTTTTGATAGATTTTCATAACACATGTGAATCTTCTTACTTATCCAAAACTTCATAAAATGATGAATATCTTGCAAAATAATGAGAGATAACACGACAGAAAATAAAAGAACTATGAAGACAAGATTTGAAGATGGAGTTCACCCCTCCTGGGCTACATCTCCAAGCCCCTTTTCAACAGTGAGACCGCTCTTCATTACTCTTAATGCCAAAATTTACAATGAATATGGACTTACAAAGCCAATATTGAAGTCACTCTTAAATTATGTTTCTCAACCTTGGAAATAGAGGTTACCATTGAATTCCTCTCAAAATTCTAAGAAAAATGAGTATAAACTCGACTATTTTCTGAACAATCTCAAAATGACCCTCTTCTTCAAGAAAAAAAATGCATTGAAACTCTCACACAAGGAAAGATGAACTAAGATCTTCATAAACAACATCTTAGCAAAAAACAGACATCACCATCATGCTCCTCTCGAAAAACTGAGAACAATGAGTATAAACATGACTATGTTTGGACAAAGTGCCCGCAAAACAATGCAACACCATAACTAGGAATCTCTTGACACACATACCAATGCACCATATTGTATCCTTGACATGAATTTCTATGCATTGTACTATGCACACCCTCGTACCTTTCCTCAATCCATGCGCTAGTTTATATAGAGCACAGGTCCAAACCATGGCCCAAACCTTGCACTGACGCAGGCATTACTATTTAATAATATTTGTTGGGTTGTTGTAACAAGCCCCACATGTGACATATTGGTAGAAGATTTAATGTTAATTTGTTGGCATATGGAATATTCCTCCATGATTCCATGGAGGTCAAGGGTTCAAAACCCATCGAGCCCCAAAAAAATTTATTCTCAGGCAACCTTGGTCTTCTAGAAGGTGTCACGTGGCACCATTTGATTGGTCCACGTGGTGGCCTATGATTGGCCCTGTCGCCACCTAGTGTACAACCCTACCACATCATTACTAACTATACCTACCATTTGTATTCCATGTCATTGTACGATAGGCCACGTGTCACCCTTTCAATGGTGCCACATGGATCATAGGTATGTCACGTGGCACTTGCCAACTTAGTCCAACTAGGTGTTGACTCGTCCAAATCCAAGTGACACATGGCAACCTCTAGTGTTGCCATGTCAGCATGATGACACCATGTTGATGTTATGTTGATGTCACCTACACATGTGTCACTCTCTGAGATTTCCACTTGTTGTATGGATGTTGACGTCTTCCTGCCATGTTGATTGTATGGAAGTACACATGGCATTCTTTGATTCATCCAACTCAATTATACGGATGACACATGGCAGTCTTATGTTCTTCCACGTCAGCATGCTAACATCAGCAGTATGAATTTCCATGTCATCCTTTTGCATTATATTTTACGAAACTCTGAAAGGCCATAACTTTCTCATACAACGTCTGTTTGAGGCGATTCATGCATCGTTGGAAATCTCTCGTTGAGCTTTATGCAATGAAGTCATTTTCAAGAGAATTTGAGGTGATCAATTTTTTAGTGTTTTGGATCCTATTAGATCAATTTTGCATGAAAGAGATCTTATACTTGGGTCATGTCGTCAGTGCTCATGGAGTACAGGTGCATAGGGAGAAGATCCAGGCCATACTGGATTGGCCACCACCCAATAACTTTACACACTTCCATGGATTCTTTGGGATATGCAACTACTATAGGCAATTTGTAAAGGGGTTCTCACAGTTGGTTGCACCACTCACATATCTCACAAAGAAAGGGGTGTTCGGGTGGACCGAGGAGGCCCATAAGACATTTGACAGGATGAAGGAAGTGATGAGCACTTGCCCATTTTTAGCACTTCCTAATTTCACGCAGCCCTTTGTGCTTGAGTGTGATGCATTGGGTGAGGGAATATGAGCAGTTTTGATGCAACATATACATTCGTTAGAAAATGAGAGTAGAAAGCTCAAAGATTGAAAAAGACTCTACTCCATTTATGACAAGGAAATGCTCACCATCATGCATGCTTTGGAAAATTTTAGACAACACTTAGTAGGTGGAAACTGTGTGGTTAAGACTGACCGCAATAGCCTGAGACACTTCTTGGGGCAGAAGGACTTGAATGAAAGGAAACAGAAGTGGGTTAGCAATATGTAGGCATATGAATTCGACATCGAGTATGTGAAAGGAAATAAAAATGCAGTGTTGACACTCTCTCCAGAAAACTAGAGATATGTTCACTTACATAGATTTCAACTGACTGTAAATCTCATCTCTTGGTAGAGTATTCCAAGAACAAATTTTCTTGTGAGTTGATGGATCACAATGTACAGGATGAAAGGTACAAGGTGGTGGATGAAATCATCTACTACAAGGGTCTCATATACTTAGTCCCAATGTCTACATTGAAGGAAAATATTATGAAGGTTATGCATGGCACACCTCTGGTAGGCCATCCTGTGTACTTTAAAACTTACAAGAAGATCAGAGAGAGTTTCACTCGGAAGGGCCTCAAGGATGATGTATTTAGGCATGTGATGGAGTGTGTGACTTGTTATCAGAACAAGTCAGAACAGACCTGTCCTACAGGATTACTACAACCATTTCCCATTCCTGAGCAAAAGTGGGAAAGCATATCCATGGACTTCATCACAGGTTTGCCTAAAGTACATGGCAGAGATTGCATATATGTGGTGGTCGATCAGTTGAAAAAATTTGCACATTTTTTGCCATATCTTCATAATATAAGGTAGCGCAGATAGTGGAGTTATTCTTTAGGGAAATATTTAGACTCCACAGGTTGTCGAATTACATTATCAGTGACAGGGACAACATGTTCCTTAGTGCATTTTGGCAAGAGCTATTCAGATTGGCTAGCACAAAGTTGACTCCTAGCACTAGTTACCACCCTAAGACAGATATCATGAACAAATGGCTCGAGGGGTATTTGTGTAACTATGTGTCTGGTCAGCAGAAGGCATGGGTCAAATGCTTACATTTGGGCGGACATTGTTATACCACCACTTACCAGATGTCCATTGGTATGACCCCATTCCAAGCATTATATGGCTATGATGCTCCTTCATTTGTTGATTTGGCATTTCGGGATAGCAGGGCTCCCAAAGCCAAGGATTGTATACAAGAGATTCAAGACATCCTCAAGACTCTCAAGGAAAATTTACAGATGTCCCAGAATCAATAGAAGATGTATGCAGACGTGCACAGGTTGAAGTGGGATACTTGGTATTCTTGAGATTACATCCATACAGATAGTCTTCACTAAAGAAAAGTAGTACGGAAAATATTAAGCCCCACTTTTGTGGCCATTCATAGGATTGGTGAGGTAGATTATGAGTTGGATTTGTCAGAGGGAAGTAAAATTCACAATGTGTTCCATGTTCCATGCCTCAAGAAGACATTGGGACAACAGGTCACTTCTTCGACCGAGTTACCCCAATTGGATGAGGAGGGGAAATTAATATTGGTTCCTGAGGAGGTCTTGGAGGTACGAGAGAGGGGACTACGTAACAGGGTGATCCAAGAGTACCTCATCAGTGGATATATTTTCCAACAGAAGATGCCACATGGGAAAGTGACCAGATCTTGCAACATCATAACTTGCAATTGCTTGAGGACAAGCAATCTTGAGAAGGGAGGATTGTAATGTCCCTTTCCAAATCATCTCTCCAGGATATTGACTTAATATCCTAAGTGATTCTCGTAGGCTATAGTCAGTGGAAAAAGGGGATTAACTAATTATTTAATGTCATAGGGGCAGAAAAGTAACTTTTTAAAAGTGACATTGAGTAATTTATAAAAAGGGGTGATTTAAGTGACCTAAAGTTTATAAAGTCACTTTACTTTATTAAAAGGGTAAAAGGGTATGAAAAAGGTCAATGAAGAGATAAAAGGAAAATGAGGGAGCCCTATCTCATTATGCATATTGTTATTTTCTAAAACGAAATTGAGGGAGCTCTTGTGGCTTTGGCTCTTGGGACGAAAAACTTTATAGAGTTTGGAATATTGGTTACGATGGTGAGACCATACACCCTAGTTGGTTGAAGGGAGGAGATCATACTGATTTATTTAGTGTGCTTCATTGTGATAAAGTTTATCATCTTGGTGGCAATGTTTCCTTATGTGTGGCTGAGTTTCCCATTTGTGGCGATGGAGTTCATCATTTGCAGCTGAGTTTGGATTGAAGAGGGCGAGATTCATAGTGTTGCATTGTATCATCTCAATGAGGGTCGATTATCTTATCATGGGGACGAATTTGTGTGTGGTGGCAACATTTTCTTGAGATTGGGGAGCCAAGATTTGAGTTTGGGGTGTATTTGTGAGTGTGGGGGTTGAGCTTCACCATTGAGGGCCATATTTTCTCAGTTGGAGGCTGTGCTTGAGGAAGAGGCTGAGATTTTTCTCTGTTGGGCGCTTTCCCTTGAGTTTGGGCACTTTCCTTTGGGGTTGGGAGATGATTCTTTATTGTTGGTTGTATTACATCAATAAGGGACCAAAGGGGCTACTATTTGGCGGCGATTTTATTTTCCAAAAATCGATTTTTTCCATTGTTGCATTGAAATCCTATGTGGACAAACTTGTTTGCTACATGAAGGGGGTCGATTTCTCCCACAGCAGAGGCACATTGTTCGATGGATGTTATTTTCTGATTTTGAGAGCATATTTGACAACCAATTGTCGGCACATTCATCCCAGAAGTTACAAAGGCATCCTACAGGAAATAAATCAAGTTCGTCATACTTATTATTGTATTTTTTTGTTGGGATTTTCGATGTATATAAACTATCTTTAATATTGAATACAATAATATTTTTAGAGGCCCTATACTGTTGTTTAATTTATAAATTACATCAAAAAATAGAATCCCATATAAACTGAGATAATATGTTTTGTATGCAAAATGTTGATTAAATTTCTGAACCGAAAAACTAAGGAAAAAAAATTAGTGGGGACATTTCATATAACCATTATCAACCATGTTGTTTCTCCTCAATGAATCTCAAATGGTATTTTGTGTTCTTTTCGTAACACCGCCATCTAGATCAACAGTTAGTGTTATAACTTACCTACTACCCCTAGAAATTCCATTATTATATTCAGAGTTAACTATGACTTCTTCATCAAGGTTAACAACATTAGATCTCCTCCTGTTATAATTTAAAGAAATTTCACCTAAATCAAGAATATGTTCATGATAATTATGAATGGAAACATCATCATGCATGCTTCTTTTGATTTTCTCTTGTCTCTTTTTCTTTTGTATAAAGGTGGCAATATTATTGGCACTAATGTCAACAGCATCCTTATTTCATGTTGCTAAAGGTATAAATGCGACCTTTCTAGCCTGATTAGGCTATTGGATTTCCTTTATTCCCTATTGTTTATTGAATCTTCCTCTAAAGTTTGAACTTCTTGTACTCATTTTTTATTTTTCCTTACTTCCAGTGCCTTTTATTTATGAAAGGAACTAATGACATCCATGAGATTTTCCTTCGCACTATAAATTATCCCAACATACATAAAAGTGGCATAACAAAATATTTTTTGTTTTTGTTTTCGTAAATAAAAGTTTTGGTATTACCTTATAATAGCGGATTCATACATATGTTTGGGCCCTAACACATGGCATGTCAACTATGGAAACCAGGTCAGCGCCAAGGCCATGTGCCATTGTCTTACAGATTTCAAAATCGTAGAGATGAATATCTTAAAACTAGAGCTATTACATACAAACCAGATTGCATCCTACCTACCCTATCTGAAAAAACTAAATCTAGACATAGACATTGAAAAAAAAAATCAAGCTCCTAGGGCATTCAGATCTCCATCGCCCCGAGGAGAAGTGTACCAAGTAGCATCAAAGGAGTAAGGTTGTTGACATGCTGCGCATTATTGGTTGTTGACTGAGCCAGAGAGAGAATCCATAAAGACATCCAGTCGTCAGCTGAGAAATTCCAGACCGAAAAGTAGATCTTCCACGTCCCTTCACAAGTTGAACACCAACTGAAATGGTCTGCAGAGAGGCATGGCTGAGGAGGAGATTCATATGGTGTGTGAAAATCTAGAATTGCCTTGAGTATTTGAGTTGGAGCTCTCACTGTCTCTTCTTCAATAACAGCTCTACCCCAATTCTCTTCCTGATAATTGTTATGCAAGCTTGGTCTCCTTACTCTACTAGTCCAAGGGAGATGTTCAATTGGGTGAGGAAGGGAAACAAGGATATGAGGATTAGGAGGTGGGACCAAGCAGGGCTCTTCCTCAATTAAAATTGGCCCCCAATTCTCTATCGAGGGTTGTGGATCAGAGGGAGGATTTGTCACTAGAGGGGGTTGTCGATAAGGAAGGAGAGTGGGCCAGAAGAGTTAGCTGGGAGAGACACCCCCTACGGGCTAAGTAGATGAAGTAGGATGGTCCTCTACGAGGCCCACCTCGTTCACACAACATATCACAGAGAGGGAAACCAAGAGATTCAAAGAAGAGTTTCTCAAAGCTTATCAACACAAGGGAAAAGTTGACAAACAAAACGAAAATGGAAATCGTAACAAAAAACTCAGTGACAGAGTGGGAAATACTTATATTTCCGAGTTGGGTGCCTACCAATAATAGATAGTCTCCTCTGCCATAGCACACGAGTTGACCTCAATTTCCATCATGAAGAGCCAAAGAATTAACTTCACACCCGTGAGAGCACCTGCAACTTGAAGCTTCATAGCACAGAACCCCCTCAAGTGCGTACTAAGGAATGAGGAGGTGGTGGACGAGGATGTAGCATTTAATTTCATGGATGAGCACATGTCACCCCATCTGGGTTATTGTAGTCCAAAATAACTAACTCTAGATATTTCTTGAGTATAGGAGGAGTGGGACTCTGATTGGTTGTGTAGCAGATGTCCTCACTAAATAAGGAAATGTCTTCATTCGCCATCTTATCTGTGATCTTGTTGGCCTCTCTATGAACATGTGAGGGGATAAGGAAGAGGCCCGAATGAAATAGGTATTTTAATAAAGTTAAGGGGTATAGGAGGCACCAACTGGGTGCGAATTTCACTGCATCTGATTCCATGAAGTAATTCTGTGGCCATGGATATGATAACATGGTAATCTCCCTCAACAATTAGTTGGTTAATCTCTAATTGAGAGGCCAATTGAATTCCACGTATCATTCACCAGAGCTCTGTTGATTTGTTAGAATCAACGCCTAAATTCCCATCCTGAATGTGAGTGATTTGACCTTTTCAGTTTATGAGTACTACACCATATCCTATTGGCCCTAGGTTGCCCTTGGAGACACCATGAAAGTTTAATTTGTAGAAACCATGGGGTGGGCATTGCCAAACTGTTGAACCTTGAGTGTGAGCTAGGAGTTTCTTAGGAGTTGCTTAGGATTTAAGACCATATGGTTTGGATCTAGATTGAGATGCCACTTGGATAAAATGAGACGCTCGCTAGGATTGGTTGTGAGGTCGTCACTATTCCATTGCTATGATCTTATGGTTTCTTGAATGCAACCAAAGATTTGTGATGAGACAAAAGTGAAATCAGATGACTTGTTCTAAAAGATTCGTCGATTTATCTCCTTCCAAATCAACCAAACCACAAATCTAGGCAACAATTGCCAAATTTTGTTGAGGATGGGATTGGTGAAACCTATCAATCTCCAATTCTTGATTGTAAGAGTAATTTTGTCTCCTACCCTATATGTAGTTCACATGGTGCCTTCTAATTCATTCTAGAGGTCGAGGCTAAAGGTGCATTGATTTAATAGGTGTTCCATTGTTTCTTCTTGATCCATGCATAGGGGACAAGTCAATGGGCCAATGAACCCTCTTTTCTTCAGATTATCCCATGTTAAGATATTATTTTGCATAAGGAGCCAAAGAAATATGGATACCTTCGACCATAAGTTGGATTTCCAGATTCTGTGCCATATTTATTCTTTTGAATGGAGGTGAAATTGAGCTTTTAGTGCATGGGCCTCTTTTATGGAGAAAGTTCCCTTGGGGGAATGGCCCCATCGCAGAATGTATGCTCCTTCCCTCTTATGTATTCTTCTTTGGGTAGCCTCATGTTGCCAAGGACTAGTGTTGCAATCCTCTGGAAGTTGTAGATCAATGTGGGATGTTTTCCATTCCCTCCATTGAGATTATGGTGGCTCTTCTTTCCATAAATCAACGATTTTCAAGTCTCCATTGTTTAGCATTTTTTCTTGGATAGGGTAAAATTCTATAGCGACTATAAGGGAGTGAGTTGTTTCCATGAATCAGACTAGAATAAAACATTTTGGCCTCCTCTGATCTCCCAGAAAGAACGATCCTAAACAAGAGGGTGATTGCGCCAAGATGTATTCCATATGCTAGAGCCTGGAATTTGAGTTGTCATGCAGATAAGTTGATTTTCTTCAATCCCTAGAGAATATTTCTTCCTCCAGAATCTCACCCATATCTCTGATGGATAATCTAGCCATCGCCACCATATTTTGTCCCCCATTGTTTTGTACAACAAGTTGAGATCTCGAAGGCTGATTCTGCCATTTAAATTTGGTTTTCATATTTTGTCCCAGCTAACCAAAGCCCATTTGTTGTTATTTTTGTGGCCCTGCCAAAGGAACTTTCTCTGAAGGTTGCGGATGGACTTGAGGAAATTTTTTAGAGAGGCTAAGATTGAGAAGATATGAGTACGAATGGATTGAAGGACCGACTTGAGAAAAACAAGTCGACCAGCTACATTGAGAGAGTGAAAAGTCCAAGAGTTCAAACATTGATTAAGTGATTAGAGAAGAGGATCCCATGAGACATTACAAGTCACTGAATCCGTAAGAGGAATACCAAGATAATTGAATGGAAGGGAGCCCCACAGAATGTGCAAGAGATGCGATAAATGGTTTTGGAAAGCTTGGGGGGTATGGAATAAGTAAAGCTAGGACTTGGAAAAATGATTTCAGTTCCAAAGGCATTATAGAAGTTCATTAATATCTCATTTAATTTGCAAGATTCTTGTGTAGTTGGGGTACCCACAAGCATTGTATCATCCACAGATTGATTGTGAGAGGTTGGAGCCTACGATTCATGGAGAGGAAGGCCTTTGAGAGAGCCATTATTTATAGAATCCTTAATGTAACCGCTATGACCTTCTTTCATAATGACAAAGAGGAAGGGGGAAAGGGGATCCCCTTGCTTGATTCTTCGTGAAGGATTGAAAGGATTAGAAGGGGCCCCATTGACAAGGATCAAAAAGAAAGTTGAGGAAGTAAGATTGAGAATTCAATTGACCCAATCAACTCTAAAACTAAAAGCCAAAAGAATATATCCGATGTATTTTCATCTCAATCTATCAAATGCTTTGGAGAGATCAAGTTTAATAAGCATACTTGGAGTTCAAGTGGACTTGAGAGAGTGAATTACCTTTTGTACCAGAATTACACTGTCAAGTATTTGTCTCCCTTCCATGTAGCCTAACTACTCCTTGGATATGATAATGAAAGGTAGAATGGGATTGATTCAAATGGAAATTACCTTAGTAATGATTTTGTATATGACATTACAAAGGGTGATAGGCATGAATTGATGAGGGTGGGAGATGTTTTCCTCTTTAGGGATAAGAGTGAGAAAGATTGCATTGAGTGTTGATAACACTTTTTCGGAGGTGTGTGATTCTTCCACAAGTTGCCAGACTTCTTCTCTCACCATTGGCCATCAATGGTGGAAAATATATGTGGTAAAACCATTTGGTCCAGGGGATTTTCCAACCAACATTTCTTTCATAGATTGATCCACTTCCTCTATAGTGATGGGTCTTAAGAGTGCCTCATTCTTCTCCGGTGAGATAAGTGTCAGTATATGCTGGGAAATTTTGTTTATTGCTTGAGACCTATCAGGAATTGGCTCAAAGAAAAACATTTTTTAATAATTGGTGAGCTAATTTTCCAGGCCCTCGTGATCTTTGATCTGATTTCCCTAGTCATTTTCCAGCTTGGTAATATGATTTATATGTCTCCTATGGATCATGGAATGGTGAAAAAATCCAGTGTTTCTTTCCCTTTCCTTGAGCCATTGTACTTTGGATTTCTACCTCCATAACATTTCCTCCTATTTGTACCTCTCCTCTAGCTGTTTTTTTATAATTGCTTTCTCTTCTAGTAGAGAGTCTAAGGGGCCCTGTGAGATGAATTGTTGTTGAATATCCACCATACGTTGTTCTAGAGTCTATTGTGCTTGGAAGATGTTGTCAAAAAACATCTTATTCCATTTCCTTAGGTGTTGCTTGAAGTTCTTCAGTTTTCCTTGGAATCTATATATAAGTGTGCCCTCCGAGAGCGCAACATTTTCCCACCATGATGAAGCATTGTCCTGAAAATATGGATGTCTAAGCCAAAAAAATTTGAATCAGAAGGGGTTTAGCTTGGGAGTGCTAGCTATTCAATCCAGAGTTGAATTGGCCAGTGGTCGGAACTGGCTCTGGGAAGAATTCTCACATCTTTCAAAGGGTCATCCACCATGAGTGTTTTAGAAAGGAGGAAGTGATCTAACCAACTCACCACCTGGTTATAACCAGCGTGCTTATTTGTCCAAGTGAAAGTGTTTTTTTTTGCTTCAATATCTACTAGATGAAGATCATTTATAAGGGATTGAAAGCTTTCACTTTCTTTGTCCAGTATTCTGATGCCCCCTTTCTTTTCTGCCAGGGAGAGAATCATATTGAGGTCCCCCCCCCCCNGGAAGTTGTCATTGTCTTGTGGTTTTTAGGGACAATAAGCCCTAGTATAATTCCTTCTTGGTTGGAACCAATGGCCTAGTAGCATGTTGTGAGTGTCCAAGATGTGGAGGAGAAACCATCCAAAGTTATCATGGTCGAATTCCATAGGAATGTGATTCCCCTTGCTACTCAATTGGCATCGTTGTAGGCGAAATGGAATTGTTGCCAACATCTTTCAAAAACTTCATCAGCTATCCTGTCTGCACATTTTGTTTCCTGAAGAAACAAAATATATGGGTTTTCTACCATAATACAGCTTCGAAGAACTCATTGTTTGGTTCTTCCATTAAGGCCTCTAATGTTCCATGAGAGTATCTTCATGAGGAAGATTGGGGAGGGGGCAGGAAGAAACTTTTAGTTATTTTTTGGATCTGTCCTGAGTTAATCATGAAACTACCAACCTCCTGGATAAGTTTTTGGGTCGACTTCCTTCCATGCCTTTTCCCTTATTTTGGGGTTTTCCTTAGCTCACTGGCCTGGTTAGATCTGATGCCTAATCTTCCTTCAGATCCAAAAGTTTCACCCGTTGTTCAGCTAATGTATACCTTGTGCACTTTGAATAGTTGCTTCGGAGGCAGGGACTACAATTCCTTTATGTTAAATGCCTCCTCTAGTCGTTCTAAGTCAATGTCATCCATATTGGTCTCATCTAATGTCATTTCCAAATCCCCTCTGTCATCCACAAGTATCTCCTTGTCTGGTTGAGAAGGGGATTTAGGTTGCACTACTTGTTCCAGTACAGGTTTTGAACCTTGTTTGGATTTTCCTTTTCCATTGCTCTTCTCTAGTTGTTGATGAGGGTTTTCCACTTCTTGAGAATTCGACAGTTGGGCCAGAATATAAAAGGAATTAATTGTTGATGGATTTTTCCCCTTCCCTTGAGTTGTTTTTCGTAGATTTGTCCTTCTGTGATTATGTACCTGAGTAAAACCATCTTTTGATTTACCATTGTCATCCTCATGGAGGAGAGGGGGAGCATTGAGAGGGAAATCCATGAACAGGTGGTCATATTCATGGAATTTTCGAAAGTTGAATGGAATATGCTCATAATCAATGGTTTGCAGCCATTCCTCATCTTGATATTGTATGGTTAGAGTTCCTGGCAGGGCTTTGGATACATTCATGTAAAAACAAATATGTGTGTAGGAGGTATACCTCCTCCGTCGAGTAGCTTTTGAAGATTTAACATAGATCCCGAGGGTATTGTCGATTCCCATAAGGATTTCTTTGATACATAACTCTTGGGGAAGAGAGTATAGGCAGATCCATACTAGAGCTTGCGAGAAGTCCTCCTTTTCTAGGCTGAAGCAATCTATCCAGAAACAAAGATATAACTATATCGAGTTGTAAAAGTGTGGGCCATTTTCAAATATATGGTCCTTATCCTCTAGACTGTAAAAGATGACTGTAAAGAAACCATTAGATCCCAGTTGGAAGTCATATTTCCCTTTTGGGTTCCACGAGTGTTTGATCCACCTGACGAGGTCCCATTCTAAGGTCCATAGGCCAAGAAATTTCCCTATTAAATTAGCGTGCTCTTTCATGAGTTGGGTATTTTCTCCTACACGGGTAGAATTGATCACATACCTTGGAGATTTAGGAGTTTTCGGAATGCATTTTCCAAGTTCCCAAACATGAGTCACTTTTGGATGCAAAGCCTCTTACCCCACTTCCATTGCTTTTCCAAACTTTTGTTCTTCTTGAAGAATCTGATCACGAAGGTGAGGCGGCGACTCAAAGCGAGACCTCAAGCTCTTAACTTCAGATTGTTCGTTTGTTGCCACTTCGTTGTATGAGGGGGTTTTCACCCCCTCGAGGTTGCCATGAGAAAGGTCTCAGGGGATCGATCCACAAAGAGAATTGACTGTCATTGATGAGAAACCAACAATCATAGCTAAGAACCCTAGTTTGTCATAAGCATCAAACCCTCAAGATATGTTCCACAAGTTTTTCTCTTATGGCATAACAAAATATTATAAAAGTAAAATATAACATTTTGGTATTGAATGTGTTAGAAATGATTTCATGACACTAATAATAATATATAAAAACCTAAAAATAATAAACATATTTACTTTGCATGTCTCAATGTTTTTCATGACAAATGCACATAGTTCTATAAAATCTTATTATCTATTATAATTGATAGTTTTGAAACAATATCTAAATTTCACAAAAGTCTTATCCTTTTTCACAAGTGCATAAATAATCTTTGTACTTGTTGGCTGCCCAACTAGCACCTTGTTTTTCATTGTCATTTGAAATACAAGATCTCTTATATACACACTGCCTAGTATGTATATAAGTCAGATTGACTGAAATTTTCTTTTACAAAGGTCTGTTGTTTTATGCCGATCAGTCTTGCTTGAATTCTTATCATTTTCATGAGAGTATGTTGTGTGATTTATTGATTGTTCTCCCTCTTTAATTTCATGATTGCAAAGCATGAAATTGTAGCTTCTTTTCATGCAAATCATTGGTCAAACTCTTGTGACAATATCCCTTTGCATGGATTAAAGATTATCGTTTGTTTTCTTTAACTAATCTAATGTCTATGTAGAAGGTCTTTGAACTATGTTTTTAATGAAGGGTCAACAACCTAAGTATGATTCACTTCCTAGAAACTAAACTCAATCTGAGATGTGTAAATTTGATTTAAACAAATTTATGAGCTAAGTGTCAAGCCTAAACTAAAGCCTTGTTTAAAACTATTGATAAATCAATGATATAAATGATACAAGGTTCATTTAAAACTATACCTCTCTAAACAGTCTCGACATAACCTTTTAGCACTTACCATTGTCATATCATGACATGATGTTTAGTAATGCTTACTTTCCTTGGCCTGACCTTTCGACTATCAAATGAATCATTACTATGTGTTGTGTTAATGTCCTCGAAATCGAGTCAATGGTTCGTGGCAGGCCGCGAGGGCTACATGGGTTTCTTTGTTTCGAACCTCTTTGTCCTCTGGTCTACATGAGGTAATAAGGATTTAGAGTGCATCCTCAAACCATCAAGTGTTTGTTTATCATCGGGTATGTTCGTTCGACCTCCTTCACTGCTTATGGGCTTGGTCTATTGCATTTACAGTATTTTCCCCTTGATGAAAATTGCTTCTCTATCTTTTGGTTTACCTCTGTTAAGCTTATGGACCATGTTGTAAGGGTAGAACCGAACAGCCCTCATGATTTACTTACTCGTAATGACATAACGAACATATTTTTATGGGATGGATCTGGGAAAATGGTGAATCTTTTGACAAAATCATTAAAAACCCCCAAAACGGGGTCATTTACTGTCCTATTCGGGTAGTTTCTTCATAAACAAAGCAATTTCAGAGATATGACCCATTTTCTAGAGAGAAATTTCTCAGAAATTCTGTTGAGGTAAAGGTTCTATAGAATTTTTTAATCTTTCACCTTTTCTCAGAGATTGAAACTAGTTCTCAGTTGTCTAGGATAATTCTGAAGTCGATTCCAATAATAAAAGGGCAGGCCACATTCTATCCAGAATTATTAGAGTCGCCACAAACAAAGAGATAATAAAAAATTGAGGTCTGAAACGCAACAAAGTGTGTCTCGGGAAAATAAAAAAACCCAGGAAATCATGAGACATTTTATTAAAAAAAATCAACAAATGTCAATGTTATTATTGGATTAGAAATGCACAAATCTTCATTTTCGAATGTTTAAATTGGGTAACTAAATCTATGGTTTTATTTCTGTTTAATTTTTATTTTTATTTTTTTTGTGAATAAAAAGTGGATCCTTATATTAATTTCATCTGAAGGTTTACAAAGAAGATCTGCAGCCTATCTGCTTACACCAAAGGGCTATCAGCGAATCCATCAGGACCAGATTAATGTTCCAGATTTCCTTGAAATCAATGGTCTAGGTCTTCTCTCACTTTTCGCGATTTTGTGGCCTGGGAAGACAACTTCATTCATGCTGCGGACTCCCGATAGCCGAAATCTCATAATTCCATCGCGTCATTTTCTTGGGACCAGATCGACGATCTAGATCTCTTCTGGTGCCAACAGTCTTGATCTGATCTTGATTATCATGATTTCGT
The DNA here is from genome assembly GCA_032191745.1 of Picea mariana. NCBI lineage: Eukaryota > Viridiplantae > Streptophyta > Pinopsida > Pinales > Pinaceae > Picea > Picea mariana. The sequence continues at coordinate 60,286 of JASDQU010102204.1, forward strand.
GACTTTGGGGAGTGGTTTCCTTCAAGCTCTGGACTTCCAATAGCCGAAATCTCAAAATTTCCTTGCATCATATCCATGGGACCATATCGATGGTCCAAATTTGTTCTAGTTCCAACGGTCTTGATCTGATCGCGATTTCTCATTTCGCGACTTTAGGGTGTGGCTGCCTTCAATCTTTGGACTTTCGATAACCGAAGTCCCGAAATTTCCTCGCATCATATCCATGGAACCAGATTGACGGTCCAGATCTATTATGGTTCCAACAGTCCTGGTCTGATTGCGCTTATCGCGATTTCACATTTCACGACTTTGGGGAGTAGCTTCCTTCAAGCTTTGGACTCTCGATAGCCGAAATCCCAAAATTTCCTCGCATCATATCCATTAGACCAGATTGACGGTCCAGATCTATTATGGTTCCAACGGTCCAGATCTGTTCTAGTTCCAATGGTCCTGATCTGATCGCGATTTCGCATTTTGCGATTTTGCGGCTTTGGGGAATAGCTTCCTTCAAGCTTTGGACTCCCGATAGTCAAAATTCCAAAATTGTCTCACGTCATATCCATGGGACCAGATTGATGGTCCTTATCACTTCTAGTACCAACAGTCCTTATCTATTCTTTCTTATCACGATTTCACATTTCATGATTTGGCAACTTTGGGAAACAACATCCTTCGACCTTGCGACTCCTGATTGCCAAGGTCCTGAAGTCTTATGTCAATTGTTGATCTTTTGCGCCGATGCTTATGATAGTATTCTTCCATGAGCTTCATATCATTTATGACTTGGAAGGAATTCTAGGTAGACAAAGGTGGCACCTCATTCAGATTGGGGTTGTCCAGTTGGGCAAGCTCCTCGCACTAGAGCCAGAGGGGTGAGCTTTGGGACTGCCTGGGATATTGGAGATTGATCTGTTGCATCAAGTCTACTCCTGCATTGGCCAGTCAATCCACAACTTTGTTTACACTTTGCCTAATGTGTGAGGGGGTTAGAGTTAGAGAAGGCCTGAGAAGAGCCTGGAAGCTATGAAGAGGGCTAAGGAGGCACCAGCTGGGAGTGATTTTTCCTTGATCACTGCCATTCAATATTTTTGTTGCCAAGTCTATTATGATTTTGGAGTCTCCTTCAATAATCAGATGGGTTAGGCTTTGATCTAGAGCCATTTTCACCCCTTTGATGAGACCCCAAATTTCTGCTGAATTGTTGGTGCCGTATCTGATATTTCTCGCAGTTAGGCTTTGAATTTGGCCCAATCTATTTCTTATGACTGCTCCATAGCCTAAGTGTCCTAGATTTCCTTTTGATGTGCCATCAAAATTGACCTTGTGGAAGCCTGGCGGGGGGGGGGGGGAACCACTTGGAGGGACTAAGGGCTTTTGAAAATAGAGGGGGCTGCTAAGGAAGGGTGGAGTGGGAAAACGAGAAGCCCCATGAGTTGAGGATCGAGAGCTCACTTGGGTCAGTGGGGAAGTTTTCCTTGAACCATGAATGTAGCTGGAGAGTTTCCTGAAGATGCAAGAGGATTGTATTCCAGAGGAGGGTAGGAGGAAATGGATAAGAGTGAAAGATTCTTCTGTTCCTCTCTTTCCATAATTGCCACACTATGAAGCCTAGTAAGAGTTGCCAGGCTCTGTTCAAGATAGGACTTTTAAAGGGACCGGAGCCCCACTCCCTAATGGTGCTAATGATGTTATTTTTAACTCGATTAGTTCTTCTAATGAGTTAAGTGGCTTGGTTCCAGATGTTCTCACTGAGTAGACTGTTATTTAGGAGGTGCTCCATGGTTTCTGCGTGGAGATAACAGAGATGGCAAATCGAGGGGCCAATGAAACCTCGTCTCTGGAGATTGTCCCATGTTAAGATCTTGTTAACATTTTGGGCCAGAATTTTGATTTCCATATTGTTGTCCAGATGTTGTCTTTCTGAAGGTTATGGAAATTCTTCTGTAGGGTGTAGCCCTCCTTGAGAGTGAAGCTTCAATGAGGTGTGTATCCCCATCTAAGAATGTCTGGGTTTGTGATTTTCCTGATTCACCTTTGGGTTGTTGCTTGTTTCCATTGTTGCAAGTCACAATTCATTGCCACTTGGAGTTCTTGATGAGTTGATTTCTAGCTTCACCAGGGAGAGCCGCTGGGGGTTTCTGTCCACATATCTGCCACTTTGAGAGTGGCAAGATCTTGAATGTGATTTTCGTAGGATTGTATATTTTCTTCCAATCGAAGGGGTGGCATTTGATGCCAGGAATCTGTCCAGAATAGGGCACTCTGACCATTGCAAACTTCCCAGAAAGCATGTTCCTATATGAGTGGTCGATTTTTCCAAGCCGCATTCCAGATGTTGGAGCCCTGAATTTGCCCCTGCATTCTTATAAGTTGACTTTGGTGTGTATTTGGGGCATATTTGCATTTCCAGATTTTTGCCCAAAGCTTTGTTGGAGTTTTGAGCCATCTCCACCAAATTCTTGCTCCCGTGATGCTATTTAATTTACAAGGGTCCTAGAGGCCCAGACCACCTAAAGATTTAGGCTTGCATACTTTGTCCCAGTTGACTAAGGCCCATTTTTTGTTTGGATTGTGTCCACGCCAAAGAAATTTTCTTTGCATATTCATGATTTTCTTTATAACTGATTGGGGGGCAGCCATGGCTGAGAAGAGGTAAGTTGGGATGGCCTGGAGGACTGACTTTAAGAGAACAATTATGGCTGGAAGGTTGAGGGAACAAAAGGTCCAGTTGCTAAGACGATTGGTGACGGAGAGTAGGAGGGAGTCCCAGGAGATGTTTCTGGTTGTTGAGTCAAAGAGAGGGAGTCCCAGGTAGCGAGAGGGCAGAGTGCAGATGGGGGTTCTGTTTAATTTGTTTTATTAAGCATTAGTTGTTTGCATTGTTTTTAGACCAGCTACAGAATCAAAGATTTTGTAGCATGTCTTAATTTAGCTAATATGATTTTAATTAGATTTTAAATTTTATTTTCAGGTCTCAAAAGGAATGGCTAGATGTCTTGTGCATTGATTGGTTAATGAAGATCATGAAGTATTTTGTTTAGAAGTAGGATCTATCTCAAAACAATTTATGATATATTTTGATTGTTATAACAAACTTTTTATAAGTTGTTATAAACTTAGATTAGGATTTGGTTTTAAAACTCTCTATTTTTTGAAGATTTACCTCTATCCCATGGATATGAGAGTTGGTCACTGAAATGTTTAAATACATAGTTTACTTTGATATCAAAGATGGTGAAAATTATGGGTGATGGACTACTGAATATTTTTTGAGGAATATAGAATTGTACTTTACTTAAGGCTTTCATCTTGTAAGTCAAAGAATGTTGTTTACATTATGATATCTTGAGTTATGGTTCATATTCTTCAAAGTAATTGAATATGAATTGATTAAAATTAGCTTTAGTTTGTTTTGTCAATACATGATTAATTGTTATCATATATACATTAATTCTTTCAATCTTTAATAGTCCACGAACCCAAATTGTATAGTTTCAGGTGATTGTATTATATTGATGCAAACCTTGAACAGTATTGAATTTGTTCATATACTTTGAGTTTGCACATATCTATTTGTTCAATAGAAATTTATTTTTTAATGTAAATGGTCACTTATATCTTCACCTAAGATCAGTTGTACAAAATTTGTCCTTTCTGTATTATAAATGAGATATGAATTGTCAAGTGAAGTGGATTTCTCCTGGCATTTTCACATCCTTAGAATTATACAACTTTTTGCTATAGATTTATCTTAACAAGTACGTTTCAGGAGCAGTTTAATACAAGGAGGCACAACCGCAGTTTCTCTTTTAATACTGGCCAGTTTTAGGTTAGTAGTTTTTCTTCTTTTATTATTTAATTTATATTTTCTTTCTGAAAGTAGATTCACTTTTAAACTTAAATACTTTGCTTATTTAAGTCAGAGCATTATCATTTACTTTCACTATTTTCTTCTCTTTTTAGTTTCAATGGTAAAAGTAGATTTGTAGTATATCTTAGATCTGTTGACATTCTACCAGATATTTGGATCTCTTGTATAATATTTGTTTCAAAGGTTTCTCGTAAATCTTGCAATATGTATATTTGTATACTTTGTATATAAAGAACGTAAATTTATATACAGTAGATAATTAGTTAGTTATTTTATTTTATAGTTTAGATTAGATCCCTTTATCGGCCAAATCGGCCAACGGAGTCGTAAAACCCGTCAGGGTGAGTCATCCCAAATGACTTAGGTTATTTAGACAACTTTGGACCGAGATTTCCCTCACATTTGATGGTGTGTTCACATATGCCCGTTAACAAATGGCGCTAGAAGGAGGGCCAAGGTAAATTTAATGATTAAGTGTTTCACCCCTCAATCTGTCATAATTCTAGATTTATAAACAGAGTGAAAGTATTAAGGCAAGTGAAGAGGAATGTCTTGAGAATACCATTGTTAATTATCATAGCTCAAGAGAATCTTTTCATGTGCTCGTTTCTAATTCATTTTACTCTTTATATCCCGATCTCTTCTTAGATTATGTTGTGCATGATACTTTACCCATGGTATCTTACTCTTTGCCATCACAATCTCATCTTTTTAATATGCCAAGATTTGGTGAAATTAATTTTGAACATAACATTTATGAAGTCGGATTTGATGCTCTTTCACTTTCAACACTCACATGGGAAAAATATATGTTGCAAGATGATTCTACACGATTTATTTTTGAAAAAGACAATGCACTCATTCTTATGGAGATAAAAGATTATGCATTACATATTCATTCTTTGATTAGTTCAAATTTTAATGATTATGCTTCACATTTTGAAACGATCCATCTCATCAAAGGAAGTGTTCAAACCCGTAATCTAATTGTTATCATGAATCCTCTTATGATGTGTTCCCCATTGACAAATCTAGTTCGTCAAAGTCGTAGTTTGCATTCTAATTTTTATGACAGGATCTTAGAATGGCTTGAGGATTCATATCTAAAAAATCTTCATAATAAAGGTAAAGTTATGCTTGCTTTGTTTTTAAATGAATATCTAGGAGGTTAGCATGACATGATGTTTTTAGATCCTCCATGTGAAGAAATTGATGAACACTTGGAGAATTGTTAGGAGGATGGGGCACTTCAGCCTTGGTCGATGGTTATGTCAGGTCCCCATAATATTGACAAGTTTTCCAAGCTCACTTACATTCTTCCATACCATTATGACCCATACTATGACAGAATTATTGATTGGTTGGAGGGTTCATATATGGAAAAGTTTCAAAATAATGTTAAGGTCGTGCTTGCTTTGTTTTTAAATGAGTATATAGGAGGTAAGTATGACATATTTCTTGATAGTAACAATGGCTTAGAAGACGAAGTGAGATTTTTTCTATTCGTGATAAAACTTTTGGTAAGAATTATCAACCAGAGAGAGCGGATCGTGTATAGCATCTAGGGTTTGGAGGATCAGGGTTCGACCGCTATGGCAAACCAGGACGGAGGGGAGCCGCCGCCCCCTCCCTCCCCCTCCTCGACCTTTCACAAGTTGATTACTGCATGCTCCAAGAAGGCTGCCTCTGAAGGCCCCTCGAGCTTTGTAAAACGGCTTGAGGATATCCCCGAAATCATTCTCCCCCCGGAACATCCAATGAAAGTAGCCATTTCGCTATCAGAGCGTGGTCTGGTAGGCCAATTCATGGGGCTCTGGCCTTCCACAAGAACAACAGATAACTGGATACAAAGAAATT
>JASDQU010102204.1:66113-88684 GCA_032191745.1 Picea mariana
GACATCATGTGTCCCATCATGACCTTCATCATATCTCTCATCTGCATGAGAGTCTGCCTGAGATCTACTTCTTCATCTGGAACACGTTCATGATCTTCTGCATGTGCCATGCTTGGTGAATGTCTCACTGCAACTTGCGGTGAATGAAACTGCTTCCTCCTCGTCGGATAAGAACTTGGCTCCACAAGTTGACCTTCTCCTCGTGTAAGTTTCAACCTTGTGAGCATCAGAAACAAAACTTGCAAAACAATCAAGTCTTCAAAATCAGTGCTCTGATACCAACTTGATCTAAAATTGAAGAAGACTTGAAACTTGAATAAATATTGCAAGTGAAATTGTTATGTGTTTTTAAAGCAACCGGATCAATTTGCAACACATAATAAAGGAATACTTATGTAAAGATACACATAGACAGCATAATAAATCATTGAACATCAGACATAAACACAACAACTTGATAAAGGAGTTCACCCCACTTCAGGCTACATCTCCTAGTCCAGCTTCCAATAGATCATTATTATTAAATTGCTCAAAGTGCTCAAAAACATGTCTTACAGTGCTCAAAATGACAAACTAACTGCTTCAATGGCTCCGCAACGTCCCAAAACCCCTGTCTGGGCTCTTTCGACACCTGAAACGGTCGAAAAATGAAGAAGATAGCCTCCTTGAAGTCTCCCCTTCTTCTTTGTTGTCTCTAGTTCTACAATCTGCACCCTTGTGCTTCCAACCTAGCACACACACTCTTTAAAGGCGTAAAAACCAAGACCCGTACGCAACCGCGCACCGGTCCAAACCGTAGAACGGTTAGGGCACCTCCAACCCCTAACCGCCTCGGCATTCGGTCATATTGCTCACGTGACCATAGGCTGGGCATAAAAATCGTTTGACCGTTGAAAACCCGTGCAACGGATTGCAACTTCCCGCGCAAGTTACAACCGCGCGCATAACACAATGGATAAACATTACATAACACAATATAATGTTATAACCCCGCGCGGATTGATATATATATGTATACACCATATATTAAAACAAACTTTGGATTATATATATGTGCATACGCGCCACGCGCCAACAGTCGGAGCCCCGGTCACATATATGGTAATGAAACCATGGGTCGGGGCTTAAGCCCCGGCCCACGCCCTTTTCAAAAACAAACAACATACAACTTTAAATCAAATGTGGCCCGCTCTATTAACAAGGAACACTGGCGGAGATGTTGGTTATCGGAGTGCAATGAAACCATTTGGCTTGTGGGGAGGTCCCGGGGTCGAACCCCGCGGACCCATACATTTTACACAATAATAAATCAAACCAGTGATACAGTGACACGTGGCGCCAAATGGTTGGGCCACGTGTTCACACGTTATTAAATGACACGTGTCAAAATCTGATTGGGCAACCACCACCAATACAAATGCACCACTTCTGCCACGTCATCATGATGGTACGACCCTCCACGTGGCCGTACACATTGTACGGACAGGTACAGTCAGCATCCCAAAGTTTTCCCTATTTGGCCTGGTGGACAGATCGCGATATCTCCTCCATACGGACTCCATTTGCGAAAGTAAATATACCGTCGGAATCAGGAAGACGAGACGGACGCAATGGCACTGTTTTCGTCTCATTCCGAGCACTTTGAAAATTGAGCAAATTTTTGATCCACTGATCATATGTATGGTCAGTATGTAAAGAAAATTATATCTTTAATATAATTTTGAGCAAATTTTCTTTTGGAAAAAAGAAACATCTTGTGACCATGGTGAGTTATAAATATAAACCTTTAGTGGTTGGTGTATGGTTACATAGGTGATTAAGGAGAGGTCATAATGGGCTTGCATCTGGAATATGTCTAACCTACCTTAACACTTATATATATGGGGTGTGACAACTTCATTTGAAATCACCAGGTATAAGATTAGTTTTGATTCATCTTAATATATTAATAAGAATCAAATATTTGGAAATGCGAACTTTTGTTAAAGTGAAAATTTAGAAAATATTTGTACTTCAAGGTATTTAAGCCCTCTCAACACTTATAAATATAAAAATAAGAAGAATTTAGATTGGTGTTATTTCATTTTTCATATATATATATATATATAAAAGATGGATTTAGAGTGGTGTTATTTTATTTTTCATTTTCCTAGTATGTTAGTTTGATTGGTTCAAACAAACTATTTTAAATAGGAGTTCATCATGAGGTTTTTGGTTCTTGTTTGGTTAAGGTTTCAATCTAGATGAGTCCCGCAAGATTACTAATTGCTATTGTAGATGGCAATTTTGCAACCTTACATCTGAATATTCAGGGGACTCACAGGGGTTCCTATGAGGTTTATATATATATATATATATATATATATAATGATGATGATGATGTATTTTAACTTTCTTTAAACCAATTTGGTCTCTAAGACCTAGAAAAGAGAGAGTGAATAAAGAAAATTAAGAAATCAAAATTTAAAATTATTTATTTAAACAGTGGTTTCGATGTGACTTTAGATTTACAATAAAAACTTCAAGTTTAATTTGGTTGTCTTGATTTAGGATTTCATGAACCAAATTGTTATTTCATAAACCGGTATTCACACATGTAATGTTTTTTACGTGTAAATGACATATTAGGAGGAATCATCTTCAATCTCCTCTAAATTGCCTAAATTACAGATTATTTTTTCCCAATTGGAATTTGGAAGAGTTCATCTATTAGTTTTACTATACAACTCATGCGAGTAATGCTTAGTTTAGCAATCATCTTTTTTTTCTTGAAATTTACAAACTTATTAAGATAGGAAGCATGATCAAGCTTGGGATTGATAATGTTTTTATACATAGTTTTATTTTGTCTTTGATCATTTCATCTCCATAAGAATTTAGACACTCTTTTTTAAGTTTTAGGTTTTCAGTCTTCATGGGAATATATATATATATATATATATATATATTGGGTTTAGCTTGGGCAATTGAAAGGAATGATTGTTACCCTCCCCAACCAAGTTCAATTCTAGCAAGTGACATGTTGAGCTCTTAATGAATATATTCTCGTAATGGCTTTGAGCCATGTTGTTAGCCAACATTGTGCCCTGAAGATTCTAAGGTTTACCCTAGGTACCATCCTCAAAATGAGGAAAAGTACTTGGGAGTTTCCCCGGACAATATAACCTAAAAAACATGGTTATTATTAAAATATTAAATCAATTTAAAGATTATTGTTTTTATTTATTATTGTTATTATGATGTGTGTGTTTTTTTAAACTTATATCATGGCAACATTACATTATACATCTCTCTCACAATGAACTATAAAATGCATCTCTCCACACAATTATTAAATCATTATACAATATAATCATCATTATAGTACAATTTGGTGATATCTTGTGTTTTTGGTATTTTCTTTAAAAAGAGTTAAAGAGAAGGCATACAAAGTAGAAGGACTTGATGAAGAGCTAGATTATATAAGTTTTGACAAATGAAATGATTATATTTCAATGAAAATGCATTTTGACTTCCATCCTAGTTACCCATGTAAATCTAACTTATTTCTAACTTAGTGGCATGGTTGCTACCTCAATCATGTGTATCACTATTTGTGATCGAACCATAGTGAGGGAATATCAATCGAATTATGATCGAAAGGAGTAACTTAGCAGGAATGCATTAGTGGAAAGCTTGACACCTGTATGTGTAGTACTTTCTCACCTTATGGAAGTATCACCTTTACCCCTACATAAATCAAAACCCCAGTTGGATTATCTTCATCATTATTATACTTGCTTGAGGTAGAGTATATTGTAATTGATTTGTAGTCAATTCTCTTTGACTTTTAAATAATTTTCAATTTTTTAATTTTCTGCCATAAATTTTTTAGAAATCTCTGTCACTTGTGGGGCCAACATTTCAACCATTGGTTAAGAAACCACAACCCAGGGGCCTCTAAGCTGTCGAAATCACTTGGGGATCGCATTGGGCCTAGGCCACACCAACCCTTAACATGACTGGATTTAACACACCATAAGGAGATTGAACTCGGGTCTCCTAGCAAACGAAACCCACACCTTAACCAGTTGAGCTAGTGATAATTGACTAAATTGATTATGCTTTAAATTGAAAATTAAATTTTAATTTTTTTAAATATAAAATCCTATTTTGTGATTGATTGTTAACTATGATTAGACAACTTTTATGTGGATTTACATTTAATTATCAGAGTTTAAAAAATAATTTTAAAAATTAAAAATTAAAAAATCAAACAGTTTTCCATGTGTCCTTATTTATTATGGCCATCAATACTTATTTGTACACATGTCACTTCTATTAATTATTTTAGATATTAAATAAATACAATGATAAGAGTTTGAAATAAATATCAAAATTAAATTATTAATTTTAATATTTCAAACTCTTATTACTATATTTATTTAATATTTTAAAGGTGTTGTCTAACTGTTCTACATTTTGGCCTTTTTGGTCTGAATCCAACGACATAAATCTGCACGAAAACACTATTTTTTGTTGTTTAAAATCTATTTTTGAATGCAAAAATGGATTCAACATATTGAAAAACCCCAGTGGCACTCGGATTATTCAGAAATAATCACTCAAATCTATGGATCTAACAATTTCTCACCGGATTTCGGGCAAATATCCCCAGAAAATATCGTCGGAGAAGGGCCAAAATGTAGAATGTTTAGACTATGACATATCTAAAATAATTAATAGAAGTGACTAATTTAATTTTAATATTTCAAACTCTTATTACTATATTTATTTAATATTTAAAATAATTAATATAGGTGACATTAATAGATATGATATGTGTACAAATAAGTATTGACGACCATAATTAACAAGGGCACATGATAAATTGTTTGATTTTATTTATTTATTAATTTTTAAAATCTGACAATGAAGTGTAAAACCACATAAAAATTATCTGATCATAGTTAACAACCAATCACAAAAAATGAATTTATATTTAAAAAATTTAAAATATATTTTTCAAGTTAAAGAATAATCATTTTAATAGATAAATTTTTGGGGACTTTAGAAAACTTATAGGAGAAAGTGAAAAAATTGCAAATTATTTAAAACTCAAAGCACATTGACTACAAATTAATCCACTATTCAAATTATTTTTTATAATGTAAAGTTTATGTTAATTATGCATAATAAATTCCTCTCCATAATTATGTTAATTAATATATCAAAATTTCCTCCTATACTTATGAGAGAGAACTTGGGTTTATAATATAATTATATGTGAAAACCAAAAACATTTAATCACACTATACAAATTTGAATTACTTATATAACCTCATAACTCTAGAGGAAGTACTGAAAAGTATGCACAGTTGGATAGTGAAAAGTTATATGGTTGGTATAAAGTTTTATGGTTGAGAATAGAAATAACTCACCAACTCCTTGATTTATTTGCTATATTTAATTACCAAGTCATTAAACTCCTAGCTTCTAACATACTAACCTCATAAATTTAAGTTAAACATGATCTACTAGTCCACTAACTCCAACCCACTACCATAAACCCCTTAATACGTAACTCATATAACCCATAATAACCCCAACCACTAATCTAATAACCCCCTCACCATTTACCCACTAACCAACACACCCTCTAACCATTAATCCACTAACTCAAACCTTCTTGCCCTTTAGTTAGATTGGTCCTGACCCTAGTTGTTGGGTAGGTGTTATATTCTCAGCATGTGTGTGTGGTGGTGCATCGGATTTGACGATTGCATTTGACGATACCCCCCTTTTCTCTTTGTGTCGTGTGTGTCAGGCGCTTTCCTGGGGGGGCAAGATTTCCCCCCCTGATTACATAGAGAGTTCAGCTTCGAGTAGTAGGCCGTAGCTGGCAGGGTTCATGGTAGCACCCCAAAAAAAAACTTGGGGTAGTTTTTGCTATTTTAGCGTTTTTTGCTATTTTTAGTGGTTTTCTAAATTAATCCCAGATTAAGGGATTTAGGTTTCGGTAGTTGTAGAATACCTAAAATATTGTGTATATATTTTATTGTAAATGGTGAAATTAATACAATTAAGAGTTGAGAGGTGCGACACCAAGGAAGGTTGGTTTTCTCCCGGTTAAGGGTTTCCAATGTAAATCTCTGTGTACTATATGTGTGAGCCATTGATTAATTTATGTTTTTCTTAGAATCTATATGCATTGCTTTACTTCACATGTTTAAAACTTACATGTGGTATTAGAGCACATTTTTGGCTTAAGGGGGACGCCTTTGTTGTTGAAGGTTTGGCTCGACCTTGATAGATCAAGTTTATCTTGGGTTTGTGATAAACCTAGGTTCGGTGGGAGCTTTGCAATGGTGATTCATGTGTTGAAAGAGAATGGCAAACAATTCTAGAATCGAGATTGAGAAATTCAACGGTAAAACTTTGAGCTATGGAAGCTCAAGATGGAGGACCTTCTTGTAGACAAAGAATAATGGATCATTGTGGATCATGGTACACGACCTACTAGTGCATAGCATACAGGTACACAAACTACTAGTATGTTGCAAGAAGATTCAGAGAAGTTGGATAGAAGAGAAAGGAGTATGATTCAACTCTGCATGGTTGATTCAGTGTTATTGAATGTGTCAGGAGAATCTATAGCCAATGAACTATGGGAATAGTTGGGTAATTTGTATCAGTCAAAGTCCCTGGTAAACAAGTTGTTTCTTCGAAAGAAGCTATATCATCTTAGGATGGAAGATGGATATTTTGTGACAGAGCATCTAAATGCCTTCAATACTCTGGTAAGTCAACTTGGATCTGTCAATAGTACGCTTGCAGAAGAAGATAAGTGTATTATTTTGTTATGTTTTTTGCCAGACTTCTGGGATAATCTGGTTGTAGCACTTGGTATTACTACTCAATATGCATTGAAATATGAGGATGTGATTTCATCCTTGTTATCAGAAAATATGAGGTGGAAAAACATGGATAGTCAAACACAGATGCTTTATTTGTAAGAGATTGTCCCAAAGACAGGGATACAAATAAGTCTTCGAGGGGGGAGATATAAATCTAAAGGTAGATCTAAATCCCTAGGAAAATATTTGAGGAAATGCTAGAAATGTGGTAAATTTGGGCATTATAAGAAAGATTTTAGGTCTAAGAAAATTGATAAAGCAAAGGGATCTAATGATTCTTCTTCCGTAGAGGCGAAAACCTCCATAGAAGAAGGAGGTGATGTTTACCTAACCTCCATAGAAGAAGGAGGTGATGTTTACCTGCCATCTACAAGTAAAGATGCAAATCATGATGTATGGTTGATTGACTCAGGTGCATCATTTCACATGAATCCTCATCGAGAGTGGTTTAGTGAATATGAAAAGTATGATGGTGGTGATGTCTTCCTAGGAGATGAAATGACAGCCAAAATCATGGCCGTGGAAGGGTTAAGCTATTGTTGAAAGATGGAAGGATTAGAACTCTCCCCAGGATTCTGCACATCCCAAATCTAACCATGAGCCTAATATTTGTAAGTAAGTTGGATGATGCATGTGTGGATACTTTATTGGGAAAGGGCACTTGCAAGATGGTTAGATGAGTAATGACGTTGATGAGGGGAGTTTGATGTGGAACTCTATACAAGTTGTTGGGAAACACTTATATTGTTGGGCATAACAGTGATGTTGTCCTTGAGCAAAGAAATAAAGAATACCATATTGTCCCCGGAAAGAATACCATGCTATGGCATCAAAGACTGGGACATATTGGAGAAAAAGGTCTTCGAACACAAGGTATGTCTAATTGCACCTTGAATTTTGATTTCTATGAACATTGCATATATGGTAAACAGAATCAAGTAAGATTCCCATATGGTGCTACAAGAGCAAAGGGGATCTTAGAGTTGATACACAATGTTGTGTTTGGACATTTGTATGTTCCATCACTAGGTAAATCTGTATATTATGTTTCATTCATAGATGATCTCTCAAGGAACACATGGATTTATTTTCTCAGGAAGAAATATGAGGTATTTGATATATTTAAAGAGTTTAAGGCTCTGGTAGAAAATCAAGCAGAGAAGAAAATAAAGGTGTCGAGGACAGATGATGGTGGAGAATTATGTGGGAATGAATTCAAAGAGTTTTTTAAGAAGTGCGGTATATCAAGTAATAATACTACTCCATACACACCTCAACAAAATGGGGTTGCAGAAAGGATGAACAAGACATTGATGGAAAAATAAAGGAGCATGCTCAATGGTGTCGAGTTGGAACATGAATTATGGGCAGAGACAGTGGGTACTGCATGTTACTTGGTGAATAGATCACCCTCGTTAGTGTTGGTGGACAAAACTCTACATGAGGTATGGACTGGTAAGAAACCCTCTCTCGAACATATCAAAATGTTTGGTTGTGATGCTTATGTACATGTTCCAAAAGAAAACAAGAGTAAGTTGGATAATAAAGCTGAAAAATGTATCTTTATTGGTTATAAAGATGGTCTGGAAGGTTATAAGCTTTGGAACCCATAAACAAAGAAGATTGTTTATAGTCGGGATGTTATTTTTAGAGAGATTAAAGATGTCCCCAAACAAGAATTCCTACCAAGGCAAGAAGAACCTGAGGAAATATAGTTTGATTTGGATGATGCAAAATCTAAACCAAGGGAAGAAGATGAATCGGAAGAAGAAGAACCTCATACTCCAGTATTGAGGAGATCTGATCCAGATTATTTTCGGAACGAAATGAAAGTAGAGATATTACAATGAAATACACATAAAAATTGCCAGAAACAGAAAAATACAACAATACATGATTTCTATTAATGAAAGAAATGTATAGAGACTGTAAAAATACAGAGTGCAAGACTCGCTAGAATGGTGGCATCTTTATCTCTCAGAAGAGATGTGATGGCTACGCTCATTCAGAAGAAGATGATTACAATGAGGCTCTGAAGACCTTTTTATGATAAACATGAATGCCAAAACCATAGATATCCAAAAACCTAACCCTAGGAGATGAAGCCCCAGAAGTCATGTGAGCCCCGCAGGGGTAAGTTAGTACAATAACTTCCCAGGGTCATAACTTTTGCATATGATCTCTGTTTTAGGCATGTGATAGCCCGTTGGAAAGGTCTTTTTGAGAACTATGCATTATGTCGTCAAAATATAACTCCATCTACAATTTTACTGTGGCAAGCCAAGAAATCATTGTTTAGATCCCCAAAATAGCCCTAGAAGTACATAAAGATGTACTGACATGAAAACTTCCAAAATAAGCCAATTGGAATAGGTGGGCGGACACCAATATCCACCTAGATGTTGTGAAGGGCTTCATAACAACCTCGTAAGTGCAGAACCCACAATTACAAAGAAGTGTCCCCATTACAAAGAAACATGTTGGACTGAAAATTGTCAAGATGAGCCAGTTGGAATTTGGAATAGGTGGGTGGCCACCAATATCCACCTGGATCAAGATCAATGAGGGAAAGAAGGAAACCATAAAGGTATAGTCCACCTGATTTTCATACTAATTTTGATTTATCTATTACTGATGATGATCCCATAACTATCAAGGAAGCATTGAATTCAAAGGATAGTAAACTCTGGAAGAAGGTCATGGTTGAAGAGATGGATGCCTTGGATAAGAATAAGGCATGGAATCTAGTTGAGTTTTCAACTAGAAGAAAGGCCATTGGCAACAAATGGGTGTTTAAGGAGAAGTTGAATGCATAAGACAAAGTGGAGGAATACAAATCTTGGTTAGTAGCAAAAGGTTATTCCCAGGTAGAGGGAATTGACTTTGGTGAAATTTTTTCTCTTGTTGCCAAGTTAACTTCTATTAGATTTCTTTTATATATTTTTGTTACTTTTGATTTTGAAATAGAATAAATCGATGTGAAGATAACATTCTTACATGCGGATCTGGAAGAAGAAATCTACATGAAGCAACCAGAAGGCTTTGTAGTGAAGGGAAAGAAAGAGCTAGTCTGCAAGCTAAAGAAGTCACTATATGGTCTGAAGCAATCACCTAGGATGTGGTACTAAAAGTTTGAGCAATGCATCCTTGGACTGGGATTTGTGAGAAGGAGGGTTGATCACTATGTATATTCCAAGTAGGTTGGTAATCATTTCATTTATGTTGTGTTGTATGTTGATGACATATTGCTGGTAGGAAATAACATGGATGTTATCAAGGAGGTGAAATCATAGCTATCCTCCAAATTTGACATGAAGGATCTCGATGCCGCTAAATTCATTTTGGGAATGGAGATTAAAAGAGATCGTGCAAACATGAAACTTTGGTTGAATCAGAGAAAATATGTTGAGATGATATTGCAAAGGTTTAATATGAAGGAAAACAAACCGATCAAGGTTCCTATTATTGTAGGTGTAAATTTATCCGCAGATTAGTGTCCCAAGACACATGAAGAGGAAGAGGACATGTCCCATGTTCCATATGTTAGTGCGGTTGGCAGTTTGACATATGCAATGGTTTGTACTAGACCAAACATTGCACATGTAGTGGGAGTTTTGAGCAGATATATGTCAAAACCGACGAAGGAGCATTGGACAACAATAAATAAGGTTTTCATGTATTTGTGTGGCACTTCTAGCTATGGATTTTGCTACCAAGGAAGACCAGGATTGAACAAAGTGTTAGACATACATGGGTTTGATGATGCAGATTGGGCTGGAGATCTGGACCGTAGAAGATATACAAGTGGGTACGTGTTTAACCTATTTGGAGGAGCAATCAGTTGGATGAGAAAAAGACAGGTTGCAGTGGTACTCTCAACTACAAAAGTTGAATACATGGAAACCACTCATGCATGCAAGGAAACAACATGGTTACAATATTGTGTTCAAGTATTCGGTTGGTACAACAAACAATAAGGTTAGATTGTGACAGTCAAAGTGCAATATTCCTAGCAAAGAACCCAACTTATCATTCAAAGACAAAGCATATTGATGTTCAATATCACTTTGTGAGAGACATGGTTGAAGACAAGAAGGTGTTGTTGGAGAAGGTAGACACTTTAAAGAATGTTGCAGATTCATTGACAAAGTCAGTGAGATCCGAGAAGTTCTCCTGGTATAGAGAAACAATGCGCATTACTGCCCTTGATTATTGACTATGTAATCCTATGACCCCCTGTATGCAAAGAAAACAACAAGTGGGAGAATGTTGTGTAGTTGTTATATTCTTTGCATGTGTGTGTGTGGGCGCGTCAGATTCGACAACTGCGTCTGACGATACCCCCCTTTGCTCTTTGTGTCGTGTGCATTGGGTGCTTTCCTAGGGAGGTCCTAGGGGGGTGCAGGATTTCCCTCCCTTGGTTACGCAGAGCGTTCGACTCTGGGGCAACGCCTCAAATTTTTTATTTTGACAATTTTTGCTATTTTAGCATATTTTTCTATTTTTAGCAGTTTTCTAAATTAATCCTGGATTAAGGGATTAGGGTTTTGGTCGTTGCAAAATACCTAAAATATTGTGTATATATTGTATTGTGAATGGTGAAATTAATACAATGAAGATTTGAGAGGTGCGACATTGAGGAAGGCTGGTTTTTTCCTGGTTAAGGGTTTCCAGTGTAAATCTATGTGTACTATATGTGTGATCCATTGATTAGTTTATGTTTTGCTTATAATGTATATGCATTTCTTTACTTCACAGGTTCAAAACTTACACTAGCTTCTTCAAGTTATGAGAATCATGTGCAACGAATTAGATTTGGGGAAGAAACTGCCTTATTCTCTCAGAGAATCGACTTCCTTCTATGGAGGAAATATCCCCTTGGAATAATCTATCATTCTATGGAAATATCTCCTTAAAATAATCTAGCCAATTGAAAGGGATAATACTATTCAAGGAAGAAAGCAATAGTTACTTGTTCCGGTAAGCCATGTAAGTCATCCCTCCAAAGCTAGTATCTGGGCTTGTAAACCTCCACGCTAGTATCATGTGCTGCTTAATAGTTGTACTCTCACCTCAAGCAAGTAGCAAGCAAGTGGATTTACCTGTCACATTACGCCTTCTCACCTAACCCAAGGCTAACATTAAATAGACAAAGGAAGCTTATCCCACTAAAGGGAGTTTTCTATACCTCTTACCTCCTTATACTCTTGGGTGGGATATAACTCTTGACCCCTAACCTCTTTACAAGCAAAGCAAGTACTTCATGTGTTCTAGTTCAATTATATTTTGGAGTGTTATGGATATGACTAATATGCCACATCTTTTATTCATCAATTTATTTATTTTAAGAATGTTTTGAAAACTTCAATTTACACTTGTGACATTGTCAATAGTTACTAACACCTAATTTTGTTCAATTCTACTTCAACTTTTAAACACATGGAGTAGCCACTCTTATTTCCATTTTGATTTTAGGCAATGCACAAGCAATACATTGTTACAAGTTTAAAATGTTTCATAACTATTTTAACTTTTCACTTTGGATTACCTACAACTATTACATTAACATATTTCTAAGAGGCAGGTATAAACAACTTTGCTACTAATTTCACTTGTTATATTTTATCATAAGAGGTTTCAACATTACCTCCAAGACATTTTAAATAACACAAACAACCTTATAATTATGTATGGGTAATGATAAATGTCATTAATTACAAAGAGAATGATTGCTATTATGCAGTCGTATATCATATGTGTATAGGTGGTACAAAGCCCTCTAATTGTGCAAAACACTTCCCTTTAGTAGTCAAAATTTTGCAACAAAGGAAGTTAGAGCTTCATTTAATTCGAAACTTTGATCAAGTTTTCAAGCATATGGATTGATTCAAGATTAGGGGAAATCATAAGGGCATTGTTCCACCATGTATGAAACTTGGATCATGCCTAAATTTCTTGTTGGATTCTTCTTAGATATGTGACTTGAAAGAAACTCCTTTTGCAACAAGAGTTGGGTAGCACCGTTTGAGCGTGTGGCGTGTAGGTTAATGTGGCATCCTTTGGTAATCCTTGTAATACAACATTGTGCAACAAATGATCCCATATCACAGTGATACACACTACAAAATCACCCTATTGTACCACTAACACTTAAGTCCATGCGATCTGATGCTATGCCACACAATATTTATCCTTTCCCATAAGAAATCTTATATGACTAAATAATATTAGAAAATAAATGAAAATAAATTTATAAAATCCCTATCTTTATTAATACCTGAAATATAACTTTTTTTTTTTCACAACAGGGTAAAGCCTACAATACTCGAGGCTACCAACCTAACTTTTGTTGATGCAATTTCAAAAATCGGACATGCAACTACGTACATGAAAAAACTAAAAACACCTGATCTTTAACTCTATACATGAACATACTAAAACCCAACGACCGTAAAACCTTATGCCAAAGGGGCCTGAAACATATGAAGTTTCGTTTTAATTTCATTAATTTAATATATATATATATATATATATATATATATATGGTATGAATCTGAGTGCAGTAAGAATGGAACCTCGTGGAGGTTTTAAGAGATAAAATCTACATGATCATGGTTTCCTGTCTAGAAAAACCCATTTTACTGTACAAACAATTCAGATATCAATGGATTTAAATGAGAGGCCAATTCAGAGTATGTTTTGGAGAATTTTACCACAGAAAGAATTTAGCAGGTGCTATGCTGCTTACTAGATTCCCGAACTGTAATGGAAGCAAACAAAGATTGCATGTCTTTGTAACCCACATGGTTTTTGCCAGAAGCATCGGTTTTAGTACTCCAAACATTACCGGAAATGAAATTTTCAAACATAGAGAAGCTGGGCATCGGAATCGAACACAGGGTGCCAAACGGGATGTAGTTTCACGGACTGCATTGCTCACAGAATATGCCAGGAATAGGAGAATTGGCGCAGCACGTCAAGTGTTTGACGAAATGCCTGAACGAAATGTGGTTACATGGAATGCCATGGTCACAGGATATTGCCAGAATGGAAGAATGAAGGATGCACGGCAACTGTTTGACACAATGCCTGAACGAGATGTGATCTCCTGGACTACCATGATCACGGGATACTCACAGAATGGAGCAATAGACGAAGCACGACAGCTGTTTGACAGAATACGTAACCAGAGTATGGTTACATGGAATGCGATGATTGCAGGATATACTCAGAATGGAAGAATAGAGGAGGCCGGCATATTGTTTGATAAAATGCCTGAACGGAATGTGCTGTCGTGGACTACGATGATAACAGGATATGCAGAGAGTGGAAGAATTGAGGATGCACGGCAACTGTTTGACACAATGCCTGAGCTGAGTTTGATCACCTGGAATGCCATGATATCAGGATATGTTCAGAATGGGAGAATGGGCGATGCGCGGCAACTGTTTGACAGAATGCCAGAGAGAAATGTAGTCTCATGGACAGCGATGATTGCAGGATATTGCCAGAGTGGAAGAACAGAGGATGCAAGGGAACTGTTTGATAAAATGCATAAACGAATTGAGGTGCATAAGAAGAATGTTGTCACATGGACTGCGATGATTGCAGGATATGCACAGAGTGGACAAGGTGAAGAAGCCCTGAAACTGTTTATCCAAATGCAAAGGATAGGGATGAAACCCAACCAGTCTACATTCAGCAGTGTTCTAAACGCATGCGCAACCTTGGCAGCACCGAACGAGGGGCAGCAGATTCACAGTCTAATCTTGAAAGCGGGGTTTGAGTCGGATCTCTATGTGGGGAATGGTCTTATTACTGTTCACGTAAAATGTGGCAGTATGGGCTATGCATGGAAAGCGTTTGACCAAATGCCTGAAAGGGATGTAGTATCATGGAATACCATGATTGCAGGATATGCACAGAATGGGAGCATAGAAGATGCAAGCCAACTCTTTGGAAGGATGCCTGAAAAAGATGTGATCTCGTGGAATACAATGATTGCAGCATATGCCCAGATTGGGCATGGGGAAGAGGCCATGAAACTTTTCTGCCAAATGCAGCGTGTGGGGGTGAGGCCAATTCAGACTACCTTTACTAGTCTGCTCAGTGCATCTGCCAGCCTAGCAAGTATTGAACAAGGCAAGCAGCATCATACCTACATATTCAAAATAGGTTTTAGCTCTGAAGTATTTGTGGGCAATGCCTTAATTGCCATGTATGCAAAATGTGGGCACATAGATGATGCACGCCAAGTCTTAGATGAAATGCCGGAACGAGATGTGGTATCATGGAATTCATTGATCACAGGATTTGCCCTACATGGCCGTGGGAAGGAAGCACTCCAACTTTTTGAACAAATGCAACTTTTAGACATCAAACCCAATAACACCACCTTTATTGGTATTCTATCTGCTTGCAGCCATGCAGGTCTAGTGGATGAAGGATGGCAATATTTCTATTCAATGAATAGAGATCATTGCATCACACCAACTGCGGGTCATTATGCCTGCATGGTAGATCTTTTGGCCCGTGCTGGGTGTCTGAAGGAAGCAGAAGAATTTATCGATGAAATGCCATTTAAACTTGATGCCGTTGCCTGGGGGTCCTTGCTTGGTGCATGCAGAGTCCATGTTAATACTGAAGTAGCTAAACGTGCAGCAGAACACCTATTTGAGCTAGAACCAGAAAATGCGGGAACATATGTGTTGCTGTCAAACATTTATGCTGCAGCTGGAAGGTGGAATGATGCAGCAAAGATACGAATTTTGATGAAAGACAGAGGGGTTAAAAAGAAACCGGGATGCAGTTGGATTAAGGTAAAAAACAAGGTTCACACATTCGTCGTAGGGGACAGGTTGCATCCTCAAACGGATGCAATCTATGCTACATTGGAGAGATTGGCTGGCAAGATGCAGGAGGAAGGTTATGTGCCCAACACAAATGTTGTGCTACACAGTGTTGATGAAGGAGAGAAGGAAAATGTACTTCGCCACCACAGTGAGAAGCTGGCCCTGGCTTTTGGGCTCAACAATACAGCACCAGGGACCCCTATTCACATTTTTAAAAACCTACGTGTGTGTGATGACTGCCACATGGCAACCAAGTTTATCTCCAAGATTGTTCACCGTGAAATTGTCATGAGAGATGCCAACCGCTTCCATCATTTTAAGGATGGCCTTTGTTCTTGTGGGGATTATTGGTAATGCTCAATAAAAACCAAGCACACATCCTCCTTATTACTTTCCTTGCTACAGGGGAACGTAGTAAAGATCCTCAGAAGTCAAGATTACAAGGACCTGCTTGATGGAATATTCAAAATTAAGATTTGTTCATCCTCTAACTATTCTAGGTCTTTTGGATGGATCCTTTTCATTTTTTATGTTTGGATCTCCTGAAGTTCCTGCACATGGTTCACAATTATGAAGTAGCACTTGTTACATTTCTGAGGCATATGAGAGGCATCTTAGAAGCCTATTCACTTAAGAATCAGACTTACACAACAAGTTTACTTGTCACGTGGTTGCTTTAACTGCATGGTATCAAGGACACTGGTACAACTTGTTAAGAACAAGCCAATATCCAGAGTTTGCCACATTACCACCAAGTTTGTCTCTTTGCTTATTGCCTATGAAATTTTCATGAGAGGTTCCAATGCCTTCCATTGTAGTTTACTTATAACACACTTATTAATGCATACGATGCAGATTTATTTACTTATGATCTTTTCCTTGGGGCAGAGAGGAGGTGATGGAGGTCCTTACTATCAAGAGGTCAATTTCAAAAGCCCTCCACAAAGTCCACAATTCTGCTATGACATTTCTTACAATATTCAAGAATAACAGAAGTATCTGAGAGACCTACTAGCTTGAACATTGCTGAGAGACAAGCTACCTTCATGTGATCATTTTAAGACAACAGATAAATTTGAAGATAGCACGATCATTACTGGACACATTGGAAGATATTTGCTCATGAAATATTTCCTTCGGCTTACTATATGAGGAAGAAGATGGCTAATCAGGTGCCAAGATTATGGAAATTGCCGTGCTTTGGCAAAACCATAGTAGCAGGAGAGACTATTTCCTTTGTATTGAGCCGATTATATCTTCCATTTATCTGCTTGATTTTTCATACGATTCTAGGCCAATGCTAAACTTTGCTTTGAATTGATCAAGAAACTAATTTATCCAAAAAATTCTGAGATTGGTGCATTAGGGATAAATCATTCAATATATTTCATAGATGGGGAGGTGCATCCGCAGAAAAGAGATGGGGAGGTGCATATCCTTAAAGTGCTTGAAAAGGAATTATCCCAATGGACAGATGGAAAGCAGAATTCTACCAATTTTTAGCAAGAGGTAGCCACTTAAACATGTTTTCTTTGCTACATTTCTTCTTAAATGTCCTTCCAAAAATGTATTAATCACCTCAATTTGCCATGAGTTTGAGGGTGATAACCAGTGGTATGAAACAACACCATCTCATCTCTTAAATAATTTTGTAAAATTAGGGTCCCTGTCACATACAATTTTGTTTGATAATATATATATAAAAGGGGCCTTCAGGACCCCATGAGATGCAATGGATGCCAATAGGCAGAAGAATCATCAAGTCATATTCTAATTCAATGTAAAATAGCAGAGAGGTATGGACTCCGTTGGAAGATCAGATGAGCTACAAGCTCCCAAGAGAAGCATCAGTCTGTGATTTATTTAAGAATTGGAAGCCTTCAGTAGAAAAATTCAAAGAGCTGTTATGGAAAATAAACCCACAATTGATATTTGGAACCTCTATAAAGCAAGAAACAGGAGAATATTTGAAGGGAAGATTCTTCAACCATGCCTTTGGGCAGAGGTTAGAAAAATATCCTTGAAACAGTGAGACAAAGAATAGCTCCGTAGAACATTGATTCAGCAGAGAAGGCCATTTGGGAAAAAAAATGGAAAATTCCCCTCTCTAATCTTTCTGTTGAAGGAACCAATAAAAGACCTCAATGCTCCCAAAAGGAATAGATTGCACCCCCAAGGGGATGGATGAAAATCAACTTCAATGAGGCCTCTAATGGGAACCCAGGTAAAGCACAGCATGGTGGGTGATTAGAGACGTTAAAGGTTTCTGTATAACTCCTTTCACCCAAAATGTAGGCAGTGCTTTAATAACCAGAAGGAAGAGATGGGCAGGACATTTAGAAGCTATAAAAGCAGGAATCTGAGCAAGCATCGAAAAGGTAATCATAGAAAGGGATTCAGAAATTTTAATAGATCAGACAAGGAAAAGGAAGATAGAGGCCTCTTGGGAATTGAAGGAACAAATAGCATGGGCAAAAGAGGCAATCACAAAGTTTTTAAATATAGACATCCTCCATGTTAGGAGATCAGCTAATCAGTTAGCAGACCTCCTAGCAAATTTGGCAACAGAGGACATGGAAGACTTGAAAGGTTTTTGATGCTTTCAAGAGGCCATGGAATTAGGTGGCTCTAAAAGTAACATTAAGGATTCCTCAAATTCAGCTTTGATTGAGTGAAATGAAATTATTAAGGAAACAAACAAGGGTCCCAAAATCAAGGTTGGAAAATCAAAATTTATTGGAAAAAGTAAATTAATCTCCAGATTAAATTGCTTGGCCACATTAGACATGTTGATGAACAAGAAACATTTAGTGAGTGAAGGAAGTATCCTTAACTCCTTCACCTTGAGTACAGATTGAACAATTAAGTAACATCAGCTCGTTCATGCAGCATTGGGGATGATGTGATACCCTGCAATTTTCTAAAGGAGAAGCCAAAGAAGGAAATTTTACAATTCAGACCAGTAGAGATGAGCAGAGCAGGTAGAGTGACAGTGACGAGGAATGGTAGAGGTAGAAGGGGTGGGAAAGGGGCAGGGTACTGACCCTGCAGGATATTTGTCAGGCTGGAATAGCTGGAAGAGACCCTTCTGTCTCTGCAGCTGGAGAGGCTGTGTTTCAGCAGTTCATAGTGCAGGGAGTTAGAGTGGATACTACGCCATTCTTGGAGTGGGTTGATTCTGGACATTAGAGAACTAGGAGGAATGTCTTTGTACTAGCGGCTACTATAAGGCAAGAGATTCACAGCTCTTTGGCAGGAGTTGGAGAAATTTTAAGTGAAATGGGGGGGAAAGCAGAGAGAAGGCCATTAAGAAATTTGCAGAAGTCCAGCAGGAGCAAAGCAGTGACTTGGAGGAGATGAAAGAAGAATGACAAAGAGGGGTGACTCAATGGACATGGCATTAAGAAAGATTCAGGTGCAGAAATCTCGGTGAAAGCTACTGATTTCAATCCAAAAGGTTCAAACAGGAGTGACTGAATGGACATAGCACTGAGAAAGATTCAGGAACAGAATCTCAGATGGAGCTTCTCATTTCAACCAAAAGGCTCAGGAGCTCACCTACCACCTAGCCTTCCAGATCCAAGGTGACGTCCTCAAATTCAGTCAGAAGGTCGACAGGGATCTTGAGAAACTTCTTGAAGATAGGCCAGTCTATATCAAGGAGCCAATGGAGCTTCCAACTTCAGTCAGCCAGTCCCTGAAAAAATAAATCTCGTATTTTTTTCTTAGTAAGTATATATATATTATGCTTAGTAAGTTTATGTATGCTGTAAGTCTTGGTAATTTCTGGAAGTTTTTTGTCAAAAATAAGTTTAGAAAGTCTTGTCAAATCTTTAGTACTATATCAGCCTAGAACTTTTCTGAATGGTCTTAGAAGAATTTACTCTCTGACAAGGCTTTTCCTGCTTTGTAGCCCATATGATAGGGCATCCAATAGTATTTTTCCGTGATTATCAGTCCTTTTTTTCGAGTTAGATGGCAATAAACTTTATGGCTTTATCTTTATAAATGATAATTCTGGTTTGTAAAATTTTGTGAAGTATGTAAATATGTATGGTAATCACCACAGTAATATAAATTATTTTTACTGACAAGAAAAGTAACGTCTTTGAAAAATAGATTAGCCACTTGACTAGCCTTGTAAGTAGCCTAAATTGCCAAGACACGAGCTGTGTTGGTCAGTCTGTGTACCATAAAAAATACAAGTTTTGTTTTCTAAGTCGGGTAGTCTTTACTATGAAATTTATAAATAATTTAATAAACTCACACATTTGGGGAGTCCTACAATGAAGATTGTGCAAAAGTGTGACCAATAGTTTGGCCGAAATACCATGAATTAGTTGTGCACAACAGTCATAGATATGTCTTAAAACATTTGAGATTTGAGAACAAAAGTAAATTATTCCAGCATGATTAAAAGAAAATGAAGAAAAAAAATATATCAGAAGAAGATTTTGACAATGATAAAGATATCAAGATACCACCCCAGCACACGGGATCTTTTAAACACTATAGTCTGAGAACCTATGAGAATACACTCTGATTTCCTATCCAATAATAAGAAAGACATTAGAGACAAAAAAAATCTAGTGTCATCTACTATGAAAGGTCAAAATATTAACTATCCTAGGGCCATGATGACCCCCCCTGTTGTTGGCATTATTGTTTCTTAGTGTTTATATTTAGGTTGTATGCCTTGTTGTTTTTGGGCTTTGCTATTTTGTATTTTGGATACTAGATGATGGCAGCTCTTTGTACTCAGTTAATTTGGTGTCAGCCAACCCCCATTTTTGAGCTTTGATAGCTTGTGTTAGTGTTCGTGGAAGCTGCATGTGCAGTCCACCCTTTTGTTATAAAATTTATGCACATAATGTTTTATTAGTAGTCAAAGGAAGCTTCAATGTCAAAAAAAATTACAAACTATTATAATCACAGTCTAACACTAATTGAACCTTGATCCTCATCCAAGATTTCATCCATGTTAGTGTTAAAATTAGCAGCATCATGAGACATTCTCCAATGAGAGGCCTTAAGTGGCCACCCTGAAGCTAGCCAGAGAGATTTGGAGAATCAACCAGTCTTGTGAGTCATGGCAAGAGTCAATGTGAACGTAGAAACCTTGTGAGCCAAGACAATAGTCAGGACGAAGGAGATGCTGCAACAAACCTTGTGAGTCTAGTGCAAGAGTCAAGGTAGAGTTTGGCAAGAGTCAAGACGAACATACAAGTCCTGTGAGCTACACTGATATGTGGGATGACCTCCTGGTCTTTGCTGTGAACTTCTAGGAGCTGGCCACTCTTAGTCTCACTTAAGCATATGACCAAGTAGGAGAGTCAAATGACCACATGGTATAAAAGATCTTTCCTCTATTGATGTAATGATGCAGTTGTTTAAATAATGTAACTGCGAAGAGTATTCTTATTATTATTGTTATTTTATTTATAGGATTAATCCCCATTGTGGATTAATCATGTCGGTAATTGTATTAGGACCAAATCCCCTTTTGCGGATTTGTCATCGGACAATTGTAATAGGCAGAATAAGAATTCGGCCCCAGCAGTTATTATTGAGACCCATAATTAAATTAAAGGTGGGTTTACCCACCCAGAGTGAGAGGTCGGCCCTGCTAGTGAAAACCCCTCACACGTGCCAGTCTTGTATATATAGAGAGGCTAGCGCCTCACTTTATCACACAACACACTTGCTCATTCTTGAGAAGCAAGCTGCAACTTACCAGTGAGAGAGAAGGAGAAGAGTGGCGCATCTTTTGGAGAGGACTATCTGTATTGGTTTGAGTTATCTCTCGAACATTGTATTGGCAATTTATGATAAGGAAGTTTTTGCTGGGTTTTCTTCCCCTAGAGGGTTTCCCAGGATAAATGCTGTGTCTCTTGTGAATGTGTATTTCTCAGTGATCTTGTTCTTATGATGCTCTTATCTATTGAAATGCAAAGAACTATAATAATGGCATAAACATTAACATGGTTTCAGAGCCAACCTGAAGGAAACATATTTCGCAAGAGAAAAACGTCACTGTTGCAGTACTTGCAAATTAGGGTTTTGCAAAAGTGAATCTTTTCAGCCCTAAAACCACCTAGAAAGCTACGCCCTCCCCCAAGGATCATTTTGGCACTTAGAGCTCACCTTTTCAGTGGCTAGATCTTCCGCAAAGTGAAACCCTAGTTTCACAAAAGTACCAGAAGTACCAAAAAACCAGTACCAGAAGTACCAAAAGTACTAGAGTACCAGAAGTACCAGAAGCATCAGTCCAAAAATCCACAGATCAGATTTGAAGGGGTAAAAATTGGATTTTCTCAGATCCAAGTATACCAGGCTACTCGCCTCAGCTAAGCGCACCTCCTGGTAAGGTCAAAATTTGATTCTAAGCATTTTCATTTTTGGTCATTTTTCGTAGCCTCAAGTACAAGATGTCTGCAAGCACAAAGGTTGTTGAGAAACTTGAAGGCATAGACAACTTCCGTGCCTGGAAGTATAGGATCGGTCTGATCCTTGCAGAGAATGACCTAGCAAAATTCATCAAAGAAGAAGTGGAGGAACCTGAAGATGCCGTAGAGAAAGCAAAGCATCAGAAGGACTCGATCAGGGCTCAAAGAATCATTGCATATTCAATCAAAGACCACCTGATCTCGTATGTATCGTCCAAGAAAACTCCGAAGGAGATGTTTGACTCTCTAAGCAAACTATATGAAGGAAAGAACATCAATCGAAAGATGAATCTAAGATCTCAATTGAAGAATACCAAGATGCAGAAAGGAGAAATGATTCAAGAATATTTCTCCCGAATCTCAGAAATAAAAGAACA
>JASDQU010102204.1:88784-106366 GCA_032191745.1 Picea mariana
ATAAGTTGAAGGAGGAAGACGTCCTAGGCCTAATTTAGTTTACACCTAGGGTTTTGACCTTAGGGTTTGAAAAGCCTTGTCCCCAAGCAACACTTTTCAGCCCTAGACTTATAGTTTGAAGCTAGCTGTTTTTCCAAAGAGTTCTAAGGAAAGAGGGAGGAGCATGAGGCCTTTCTTTTGCAACACCGGAATGAGCCTCCTCCCCTTAGGGTTTTGACTTTGGGACCCTGCCTTTGCAGCACTACAAAGCCTAACTCTCCCGTCCTTAGTTTTAGATTCTCCCAAGCCATTAGCCTTACTCCTTGACTCCATTTACCCTAAGGCACTAGTCCAAACCTAAAACGCTGAGCTTCTTTTGTGTTAAAACAACTCTTTCAAACTTTCTTTAATTAAAACCCTACTAACCCTAGCATCTAGACTAACCCTAATTGCTGATGACGTCTTGCCTTATTTAAACTTCTGTTTGGACTAAAAGTTGTGGCTGACTCATCCCTTGATAGCCATAGAGGTTTTAAGCATTTTCATTGGTCAATTTAGCCAAACGTCCACCTCTTTGACTAGCTAACCTAACCCTAACCAGCAACAATATAGGTGATGTCATACTTGTTAAAACCCTTGTTTGGCCTTGAAACGTTTTGACATTGTCACCCTTTTTGATAGGCTTTGAGTTGCTGATTATTTTCATAAGCTTATTTGACAAAACGTTCCTCTCATTGTCTTCAAAAATTGACCTAATACTAGGGCTGACGTCACCCTAAATCTGCAATAGTGACGCAGCAACAATATTTATATATGAGCAGATTTATGATATTTATTGCATTGTGACAATTCAAGGATTTGATTTTACACATTGAATGCCAATGTCTCTTGTGTGTTTATTGAAGAAGTGACATAAAATATAAGTTGTAATTGCAATCATTGACTTCGTCAATAATTACTTTCATCATTGCTCATATGTATTAAAGATAGTCATTGACATATTGTAAAGTACTAACCACTGCAGCACGTTCTAGTTCTATTTGTCTTGTCTCACAAACAGGTGCCATTCAGTGGAATACCTTCTCTTTGACTATCCACTTGGCAGTAATCTGTGAAGGGAAAGCTTACTTTGAACCTTTGAAGCCTTGAACCCTAGGTCCTTTTCCTTCAGAACCCCAGATTACTAGGGATGTCTCCCTTGGGATTAGCCACCCTAAATAGAAAGAGCTCCCCATCGAGGTGACAGTGGGTGGGGAAGCTCCTGTTACGCCAGTTTGAGCCTTGACTTCAAGCTACCTAAAACCTTCCTACAAACTGTGCGATAACAGCTACCAAATTTGTTTGATGTCGGGCGTTACACATTCAGAAGGATCAGTTCAGCATTGGTGCTATCGAATTGCGCGCATATACACAGGCAGGCGCTACCGAAATTCACACAGAGAATGAATTACATAGGCTTTGGCGCTATCGAATTTTTAACAGAGGCTGAATTTCGCACAGAGACACACAGGCCTGGCGCTACCCATTATGCAAGCCTATTTTGGGGGGTGCACTACGAAATTATAGAGAATTTTGTGGAGGCGCTACAAAAGCTCGCTACCCAGAGTGCTACCAACAGGTACCAGAAATCAAGGGGTTCGAGTTATCATCCCTGTGAGTGGCTGATGATGTGGAGAATGGCTGGGATGATAACTGGCAACATGATGACAATTTACAAGCCTCTGCAGGACACTTGGCATGCAAGGAGATGTGCATCAAAGAAGATCAAATTAGTTTAAAGTTGGTTGGATCAGTGGCCAACATTTTCCTTTTTTATAGCACAATTGTTAGTTTAGATGTTAGATGAAATAACTATTTGGAGAATTTCATGGGAAGAAGGCCAGCTCGCACCTCCGGCTGTGACCTTCCCTTTTTGTTATAAATAGATAGTCCAAATGCATTAGTAGGGTCGAATGGTTGGGCTAGGCTCCCGTATTGTAATATTTTGATGAAGCTACTGGTTAACTGGTTATGTACTTGATTTGAGACTTCTCGATTAATATAAGTCAGCTTTCTTATTCCATCTTATTTGCCTCTGATATTGAAGTATTCATGATTGAATGATTCACATGGATTGTTGTAGCTGTATTATGATGAATGTTTGATTATAGTATTGTTATGGCGTTCATCAGTTTCCTTAAAGCTTCAAATTCAAGAAGATCTTGTATTTGAGTTTTTTCCTCCTTAGGCTATTTCATCATCAAGTAGACCTCTGCATTTTCTTCATCAAAGTCTTTTCTCTATTCACCTTTACTCCCACTCACTGACTAAAGTTGATCAAGACCCCAATTGCTTGTGCATGCTAGCCCAGATTTCTGAGTTAGAACATTATTATCTTGAGTCTTATCCATTTGACCTCTTTAAATTCATTTAAATTTACATATACCTGATGGGTACTGGGCTTACCTTCTATGCAATCTGAGGGTGATTCCTAATGTTAACACCTTGGAGGCTTTTTCATTGCTTGGAGCTTGTGCTTGTGTATGCCGGTGAAACTTCCTCTTGAGTTGCACATCCCTTGGAGGCACTCTTGTTTGGGATAGTTGGCTTGATGTGTTGTGGTTCAATTTATCTTTGAGCAATATCGTCTTAACCTGCACGTTCAACTTCATTTCAAGATTAGTGGCTAGTTAGTTGCTTTGTATCTTGCTTTGTCCATTATTTTATCATTGTATTATCATTGTTGTATCTCTTAGTTATTCTTTAGATTCTTTAACTTTGTAGATAGTTGTAAATCTTGTACCTAGTAATTCATTTTATAATCTAATTGTAATCTTTTGTAAAGCCTAATCCCTTTAACTTAGTTGACCCCATTACCCAACCTTAGGCACTAGTCTTAGATGACTTAGGGAAAGGTTTGCCTATGCATTGAAATCTTGCGTTTGCATTATTAACTCTCATATAGGATAGATCCCCCTAGACCTTTAACCAATTAAAATTAACTCCTAGAACACATCTAATAACTCACATAGTAACTAGGGTCTACCCCCCTTGGCTTCCCTAAGAGTAAGCCTAAACGAAAAAAGTTCAAGTCGAGGTGACAATGGGCTTGAACTTAGACATTGTGTCTCCGAGGACACACTAAGTGGATCGAGACTTAGTCCACGTTTGCAAGTGTGTATAAGGACAACAACAGACCCTAATTTAGCAGTCCCTTGTTGGTTGAGCAAGGAGTGTCCCGCGAAGCCCTCGTGGGTAGACCTAGCCTCATCATGCGAGGCCCCACCAGTTGCCCAGTATCTGTCACATGAGTATTTCAGAGATCGAAGTTTGTAGCCATTTGGATTAGACTTGCAACAACAACATCTCTTGGCATCTTGGCCAGGTTTATGTGATTATTGAATTTCTAGTTTGATGGTGACAATGAAAAAATGATTCTTTTATATATCTATACTTAAGGGTGGAAGGAAGGGGCAAGGAAAGGGGGTTGTAGCCTCCTTCCAGTTGGTGTTAGAGAATATAAGGAGTTGGAGCTTCCTTCAGGTTGGAGCCTGTAAATTAGGGGGTTGGAGCATCCTTCAAGTTGGAGCTAGAGAACTTGGAAGTTGTAGCTTCCTTTGAATGAAATCTTTTATTATATAAGAAAAACATTCAGTGGATTTCCACTTATATCTATTGTGCATTGTGTATCTCTTCTTCTTCTCTTCATTGGATATATTATTTGATTTGAAAGTAAAGTTGTTAAAAATGATAAATTGTACTTGATACTTATTCACCCCCCCTCTCAGTGTCGACAATTGGTATCAGAGCAGGTTACCTTTAGCACAATTTAATCACTGGAAGGAAGATTGTGAACAAAAATGAAAGGCCAAGGCCACATTCCAAATGGGATTCCACCATTTGATGGAAACAATTATTCACACTGGAGCAACATAACACAAACTAACTTGACATCTTTAGGAGTAGATATTTGGCTCTCAGTTGTCAATGGCTATAAAGTTCCAAAAATCACTCCCACCGATCCAAATGAGAAGAAATTATTGAGCTGCAATGCAAAGGCCAGGCATGTTATCGTATGCGGATTGACACCAACTATTGCTAGCAAGGTGATGAGATGCAACACAGCCAAAGAAGTATGGGAAAAACTTAAAAATATTTATGAAGGTGACTCTAAAGTCAAGCAGGTCAAACTTCAATGACACAGAGCACTGTTTGAAAATATGAAAATGAATGAAAAGGAAGATATTGCAACCTATCTACTCAGAGTTGATGAAGTTGTTAATGCTATTAGAGGATTAGGAGAAGAACTCAATGAATTTTTGGTTGTACAAAAAGTGTTGAGATCACTTCCCACAAGATATGATGCCAAGGTCTCAGCCATTGAAGAAAATAGGGACTTGACCAAAATGACAATACATGAATTACATGGATCCCTCATAGCATATGAAATGAAAACATGTACAGAAAATGAACAGTCAAACAGAGAAACAACCTTTAAAGCTATGAAGAAAACAAAGGACAAGGAACACAAGGAAGAAGAAAGATGGGGCTATGATTTAGATGAAGAAGAAGCACATTTTGTAAGAACTCGAGAGGGGAACCAACAAATACAAAGGTAAGTTACCTTTTAAATGCTTCAATTGTGGTAGAATAGGACACTATGCTAAGAAATGTCCCTTTGAAGAAAATAAAAGCTTCCACAAGAAAAATAACCTCTACTCCAAGGAGGATGATAGTTCTTCAGATGAAAGCGATGAAGAAGATGTAAGAGAAGTTCTCTTCATAACTCAAGAAACTCAGAATGATGATCACAAAAATTATGAAATAGAAGAAATCAATTCTGAAGAAGAGTTTGATGAAGGAACAAGCTTTGACTCTTTCTAGGGAGGCAAAGACAACAATAAAAGTGAACAAGAAGATGATGAGAATCTTGAGAAATTGAAGCATGCTGAACAAGAAAATAGCAAGCTCAAAAACAAAAATAGAGAGTTGAAAAATGAATTGTCAAATTGTGAAGAAAAAAATCATGAGCTTGAAAAGACAATTAACAACTTGAAGGAGAAGTTAGAAGATTATGAGAAATTAAAAGAAGAATTGGATCACACAAGAAAAGAGTTGACGTTGACAAAGGAAACAATTGAAGAATTTTGAAAAAAAGTACTGAAACGCTGGATGAAATTCTTAGCAATCAGAGGTCACTGGATGATAAGTTAGGACTTGGATAAAATAACAGTTTGAAGACAGCAGACACAGATAAATCAAGCAAGGAAGATGAAGGAAATTCTAGAAGCTATGCAAATGTAAATAGTAGACTTGGAAATGCTTATGGATATGTCAATAGAAATTACAATGCATTTGATCCACTAATGGATCAAAATATTATATGCTACAAATGCAATAATCTTGGTCACCAAGCACAAGATTGCACAGATATGAAAGAAGATGCTCCTATCATAAAACCAGCTACAGTATGGAGAAGGAAAGAGAATCCAAACTAGGAAGATTGTCAAATAGCATTGATCGCTGAAGATAAAGAAGAAGAAGATGAATGGTACATAAGCAGTGGGTGCTCAACACACATGACTGGGGACCAAAACAAATTCATCAGCTTAAATAAAAAGGGTGGTAGTGTTGCATTTGGAGATGACTTCTTTGTCAAAATACTTGGAAAAGGTGTAGTAAATCTTGGAAGTGAAAATGTAAAAGCATAAAATGTCCTACTGGTTGAAGATCTGAAGCATAATGATCCTCAGTGTCAGTAAAATATGTGATCAAGGATACACTCTTAAGTTTGATTCCCGAAAATGTGAAATTAGAGAAGAAGACTCAGGAAGATTGGTTGCAACAACAACAAGAAGACCAAATAACATATACATCCTCACAAAAGAGCTCCAAGGACCATAACAAAGAAAGAAAGATAAGAAGACAGAAAAGAAAGAATAAGTACTATTGAGAGACATATGTTCAGGGGGAGAAACCCCAAAGAAAAGAGTCACCCTTTGCCATTGATGTCAAAGGGGGAGAGAAAAATCGGGAGCATGATGACAGGGGGAGCATAAGTGTTTCCATCAATGACAAAGGGCGAGGTTGTTGGAAAATTGGTTGTCATTGATGTCAACCCTAGAAGAAGTTTAGGAGCCCCACAGATTGGTTGAAGAAAAAGAGCATGAAGGACATTGCAAATGCATGTATAATCTTCATGGATTGATAGCCCTCGTCAAGTCGTTTCCAACGATAGGTGGCATGCCATGTGGCTCCTCACGGTTAATGAGATATGCCTTCTTGAAGATGACAATGTGAATTGAAAACAAGAAATTACAGGTCGGCCCTAAAGTCAATTAAAGAACAAGTGTTGCAAAATAAGAAGTGGTAGGTCGACTCTGAAGTCAGAAAAGGAAGTGATTGGAAGGGTATAAATACACATGGAAGACCCTCTCATTTTAATCATTCAAGCTAATTATCTCTAAGCAAAAGTTCAGTAGCGAAGGAGTAGGAGAACTCGGATCTACAGGTGCGAGGAAGATCGAAGTTACTAGTGCGAGGGGTTTTTTTTGAAAGGCCCTAATTTAGCAGTTCCTCGCTAGTTGAGCAGGGAGTGTCCCACAAGGCCCTCGCAGGTAGACCTAGCCTCGTCACGCGAGTATTTTAGTGATCAAAGTTTGCAGCCATTTGGATCAGACTTGATACAACAACATCTCTTGGCATCTTGACCAGGTTTATGTGATTATTGGATTTCTAGTTTGATGGTGACAATGAAAAATTGATTCTTTTATATATCTATACTTAAGGGTGGAATGAAGGGGCAAAGAAAGGGGGTTGTAGCCTCCTTCCGGTTGGTGCCGGAGAATATAGGGAGTTGGAGCTTTCTTCAGGTTGGAGTCTGTAAATTAGGGGGTTGGAGCCTCCTTCTAGTTGGAGCTGGAGAACTTGGAAGTTGTAGCTTCCTTTGAATGAAATCTTTTATTATATAAGAAAAACATTCAGTGGATTTCCATTTATATCTATTGTGCATTGTGTATCTCTTCCTCTGCTCTTCATTGGATATATTATTTGATTGGAAAGTAAAGTTGTAAAAAGTGATAAATTGTTCTTGATACTGATTCACCACCCCTCTTAGTATCAACAATATCTTATCACTCTTTTCTAACACTTAAGCTTCATTTGTCTTTGATGATCAATGGAATGTCCACTTGAAACGTTGGATGTTTCAAAACTTCCGACACAGTTTATTTCCAGAAAGTTCAAGCAGCATTATGACTAACTATAAAATCCCACACTTAGATAAATTATTCCAGCTTCTTAACAAGTAGCATCCCCTCCAGTTCACCGACCCTAGCCAAGAGCGAGTCCGTTGTTCAAGTTACAAGGTCTACAAGTTCTTGCCATCCCTAGTTATAGGCCTTGCAGCTTTCCATAGGCTGTCAATGAATTATCTTTTGTAAACTTATAAGTTGACATGAAACTTCTGCAACAAATAATGACTGCAATTTGCATAAAATCTGCCGTGAAGACAAAATCCATTCCTGTAGCATTCGTTAATTTGAAAAGCACAAATTTACAGAATAACAAAGGTGTGTTTTAATTATGCCGCTGCACTTTAAAGCTTCTCACATAGATTTCAATAACATTTGATGCTTTACATGGCAAGGTTAAATTGAACTATTGCAGGTCTGCATGTGAGGTACCTATACTAAAAGCCAACATAGCCCTTTGACTTGATTTCTGGGACAGATATAGGAGAGACAAGTTCAAGGAATTCAAGAAATTTGCATAAACCAAGCACAATTTGAGCATTTAAATTCTCAGGACAAATAGAGGAGGTGAGTTTATATCTAACAATTTTAGAAGTCTTTTTAGGTACCATGGTGTTAAGCATCAACTAACTGTTGCTTACACCCTGCGGTTATTCACATTATCAATCAATAGCCCACTAACTTAGTTGAAGGAAAGACTCCATATGAAGCTTTGTATAAAAAAACCCAGATGTAAGCTATTTTAGCAAGGGTAATAGAGATGAGCTAGGTAATGATTTGGCATGTAACAAACACCACTTAATGTTTTTTTCAGAGCAGTTAGTGCAGAAGTATTTTGTAACCATGCGTCACATATTATCATACCTCATTAAATTTGGGCTGCGGACCGGCTGGTATGTATCAATATGTATATCCAACAGCGCGTACAAAAGACAACAAAATCTGAGGCAGGTTGGTAGGGGAACTGGAAGTAAGACTATTCATCTAATAATCTATCTTCATCTACAAGATCTGTTATAGGTATGTAACTTATTCAATTCAATATCTATGTCAATTATATTTTGTACACGGGGACCAGGACTACAGAGTTTATTGCAAACAAAGAGATTATGCTGGTTATGAATATTTACCACCACCACCGTCTCAGCAGACTGATGCCACAAGTCCAACTGCTAAAGCATCCATAACCACTGCCACCGCCTCAGCAAGCTGTTGCCACAAGCCCAACTGCTAAAGTTGAACTCAAGTTGCAAAGAGGACCCATCAGTGAGGTCGTGGCAGTTGCAGCCAAGATGGTGCCAAAATTTGGAAGGTTGCAGAGAGGTTGAGGTTGTTGATATTTTGATGTAACTACCGAAGATGTTCTTTTGTATTTGTATTGGTTAAACCTCAAGAAGGTTATTGTAATCTTATTGTATAAATTAACTCAAAAGAAATTATTATATTATTGTTATCCTTATTGTAAAAGTCAAAACGACCCCTCTTAGGGTTGTGTCTTTTCGGGAGTCAAGTTATGTGTATAAATAGAGGTTGAGTTCCTCTCATTTGCATACACACACAACTCGCCTTCTCTTGTGTATTTGGAGCATAGAAAAGGAGGTCTAGCGCAGGAGGTCTTTGTTTCTTGGTCTTGGTCTTGTTGCCGTCATAATACACGCTTGCTAACGTGAGCTAAGACCGGATCACTTAGTGTGTCCTTGGAGGCATAATGCTTAGGTTCTCAGTCCACACTGTCACCTTGACTGGAACCTCTTCCTTCTAGGCTTACTCCTAGGGAAGCCAAGGGGGGTAGTCCCTAGTTACTAGATTGATTTTAGTGTTTAAGGTTCTAGAAGTTAGTTTTAATTTGTTAAAGGCTAAAGGGGAAAACTAGCCTAAGATGCTAAGGCAACAAATGCATAGTGCAAGTCTAACTAAATGACAGTCAGCCCTTTCCCTAAGTCAACTAAGACTAGTGCCTAAGGTTGGGCAATGGGTTCAACTAAGTTTAAGGGTGGTTCAATTACAAAAGTATTACAAATTAAACAAGTTGAACTATCCCCAAACCAAATATCACAGTTACTTACACAAATTACAAGTGTTACAATGTTTACACAATATACAAAAAAATACAAAGATACAACAAGATGCAAGTGAGATCAACACATTAGCCAAGCATGCCCCAATAGCACTTACTCTATTGGACCGCTTTCACTGGCAACCATGAAAAGCACTCAAGAATCAAAGAAAGTGATGCGTCCCCAAGTGGGATACTCAACCCCTTCTTGATTCACAACACAATAAGCAAAAACAACAAGATATTCAATGTTTAACTTAATTGCTCAATAAAACATCAAAGACATTCACCATAAAGTTGCAAGAAGGATATAAGCATGAATTAACCATCAATGTGTGTACCTATGCATACATCTAATTCCCCCAACACAACATGGATGGTCTATGCAACTAGGTGTTTAAGGAGTTGTTTAAAAGTTAAGTTAAATTTTATTCCCACCCCCTAAACTATGTTTGTGCTTTAAACTTCCTCCTCCCTTGGCCAAATGACTACCGGGTGCTCAAGATAGTAAGGCAACGAGGCCCAACCTAGCTTCCACGGTCAACCCTGACAGTAAGAGTACTTCTCGGAAAGGATCCCCCTTATGGAATCACGGGATGGTCCTCCGCCACTTCCTTCCGTTGTTTTCCTCAAACCCGTTTTAGATGGTGGAGATGGCTGAATAAAGCCCCTAAAAGTTGTCTAAGTGTTATTATGACCCGCGGGTGGCTCTTTTAGTGTGTTAGGTTGCTTTTAGGAGTATTTTAGACCCTTTAAAATGCACTTTTTAACGTATGGCCGAAATGAAAAAGTTCACAAAAATGTGTTTGCAAGATTGAAATAAAAGAGCATTAACACATTAAAACATAAAAGAAATGTTGCAATAGATGTAGCAATTAATCATGAACAATTTCACATATATACTTGAAATGAAAAGTGAGATTAAGGCAAGAACAACTTGCCAACCATAACAACAAACTTGCTTGGAAAAGTAAAGTTATGAGTGTGAGAGCTTAAACCATAAAGCAAGATAACATGAATGTAAAGATTGCTTGAAAAGTAAAACTGAAAATGAAATTTCTTAAACCATGAGATTATGACACATAAATGGAAAGATCATTAAGCAAAGATGAACATCACATCACATTTAGGCATTCAACTTGAGAGTTAAATATTTACCATCATCAACATATGTTAATTGTTAAACCCATGTGAAAGATATAAGCATTGAAAAAGAAAGATTTAACAAGTTAATGATAAGATATTAAACCAACACTTTAGATAACATATGCTTAAAAATGAAAAGTAAAATAACTTATGAGAACTATTAGATTTAGCACTTAAGAGAGACCATAAATTATTAAACCATTAGCAATAAAATTGTAAGCATATGAAAAGAAACTTGAGTAAGGAAACTTTAGGTGTGATTACTATCTAGATTATTTTAAACTTTATGAGCATAGAATCATCAAAAGAAGATTAGCTTCCCTTAGGCCTTGCGATTTTGGGGATTACTCTCCCTAGGTGCCGGCACATTAGCTTACAGATATGAAAGAAAAACTTAGAAATAAAGGAACCACTTACAATGGTCAAGGTGGAGGCAAACCTACCATTGTTGGCCAAAGAGGGTTATTGATAACTTAACCAATTTTTAAAATGAAGCAAATGAATAAATGAAATACTTTGAAATGAAAGCAAACTATCCTAGCCTTACGATATTGTGGACGTCTCCCCAAGGTGTAGGCAACTACCTATGTTAGTTTGTTATTATTTACACAAAAAAATGAATGAAATAATGAAGAAAAAAGAGATTTACAAGGAGAAGAGTTGAGAGAAAGTTACCCAACCAAGAATGGATGTTGGGGAAGTCTTCTAAGTAAATTTGGGCAGCATTTCCCTTTAGATCTGGTAAGAACCTGCAAAAAAAACAGCAAGCAAACGCTTGCTGGAAATGCTGCAAAA
Source organism: Picea mariana (assembly GCA_032191745.1). Taxonomy (NCBI): domain Eukaryota; kingdom Viridiplantae; phylum Streptophyta; class Pinopsida; order Pinales; family Pinaceae; genus Picea; species Picea mariana. The sequence continues at coordinate 99,993 of JASDQU010102204.1, forward strand.
CACACCCAAACTGTCAAAAAATTTCTATTTTTACACAGAAATTTTTAACATAAAAATCTGAAATGAAAAATTTATATTTTTGACCTATCTACGAGTGTTAGAAACTGAAATATAAGTGGAAATGGATGCAGCAAATAAAAAAGAACTAGAAAGCAAGGAGTGTGAGAAGGTTTCAAGGGTAGGCTCATCTTGATGCTATCCCAATGAATCCTTTGAAGTAACCTACAAGACTCAAAGCAATATGTGAAGCATGGAATAGATAGCTATATTGAATAGACAAGAATATGAAATACTTACAAACTCTAGGCTACCCAATAAGCATAAGCTAGCAAGAATACTCTTTGCTACTCTACTCAAGTAAAATACTTTACCATTGATCTATTTCAACAACACATAAAAACAATAAACCATACAACATCACCTCATATGTATGAAGACAACTAGAATACTCTTAGATACTTAAATAATCCTCCAAAGCTTTTTTATTCCAATATGAGAGTGTTGGAGAAATACTTGCTCCAAACTCTCAAGAGCAATGAGTGAAATGGCAAGATGGCAAGAGCAAGAAGATGGAAGTGAGGAGAGATTTCAGCATNATCCTCCAAAGCTTTTTTATTCCAATATGAGAGTGTTGGAGAAATACTTGCTCCAAACTCTCAAGAGCAATGAGTGAAATGGAAAGATGGCAAGAGCAAGAAGATGGAAGTGAGGAGAGATTTCAGCATAATAACTTTAGCTCAAGGATTGGTAAGGAAAAATGGTGAGGAAGGGTTCTCTTTATACCTCTAGAGGCAAAGTGAAGGTACTTGGATCAATTCCAAGTGTCAAATCCAAAGTAAGAGCACCAATTTCAAGAAGAGGGGCGCCCTCCTTAGGGTTTTAGTTGTGGATCAATGATTTGGATGGTTGTGGATGGTCTTGGGATAAGCCAAGAGGCTAGGGAGGGCGCACTTGTCCAAAGAGAAGGGCCCACGTTCTATTTTGGGCAAGTTGGGTTAGGTTTTGGGTTAAGGGGAAGTGTTTCCACCAAAGGGGGCGCAAGCTAAGAGAGGGGCGTGAGGTTTAGGGAGTGAGTTAGAGTTAGGGAGTTGAGGGTTGAGTGTGGTTAGGGTTTAGGAGGGGCGCACCTCACCTAAGAGGGGCCCACAACAAGTAACAAGGGTTAAAACAAAGGTTTGGTTAGGAGGGGGGCGTTTTTCCCCCTAGGGCGTGAGCTAGAGAGGTGAGGGGGTGAGTTAAGAGGTTGAATCAAGTTGTTAAGTTGTTGGGTTGGGTTTGGGTAGGTTAGGAGGGTCTAACTTGCCACTTGCCACCTTAACATCCACTCACTAACTCAAAATTACAATGTTTTTGACATTTTAATAATGTCACCTTAGCAATTAAAATTGCTGTTTTGACTGGGACTGACTCTGAGTGGACAAAGACATAGTAAACTTTGTCCAACTGAGMTGAAACTTGGTCTATGGGTGTAGGGGGTGCTATTCCATTTATTTTGAGCACAAATACCCCTATCAAAAGCCCAAAGATCCAGTTTTTACAATATTAGCTCAAAAAATAATTAATTAATTAAATTATTAAAAATTTAATTAATTAAAAAAAACCTATCTAGACTCGACGAAATCCCGCGAAACTTTCTACACTGTCTGGCATGGTCATTTACAACATTCCTAAACAATAGCTACCCAAGGATGAGACCATTATGACGCCGTTCACCACTTTGGAGGAAATTATTGCATGTGTGGAGGGAAAAACTCAAGGGAAGTCAGCCAGGCCCTAAAGCCCGGTTGACAACCTGAGGATAAAAAACCCTCGGTGAAAGGAACTCCCCCAATGAAAATATCCCAAGGTACCTGACCTAACTATGATCCATGTGGACTTATTACATTATCAACCCACGCAGGGGTGCAGAAATTTCGTTTACAAAAATTTTGCTGGAGCATCAGATACCAAGTAGAACCAATACTGTCTTTAACAAATTTGCATCTGGTGATGCATCTTCATGGCACATGAGTTGACCACCGTTGCTAAATGGGTGGTCAACATCTGGCTCCACATGGGGACGTGTGTTCGATCTTCTCACTTTGAGACGGAGAGCATACGAGAATCCAACACCTACAAAAATAGTGCTCCCACAATGTGAACACCAAAAAATTAACATTAGTACATATTCATACATGATAAATGAAATCAATGCTATAAAAAACATTTACATAATGAAATATCTAAAGTACAACATAATAATTACAACATGAAACTATGATACAAGAAATAATTCTAAGTACATATCCACATTATAAATGAAATAATACAAAATTGAAAATACAAGTAGGGTTAGAGATACGTTACAAAGAGTGTTCCTTTGGACACCAAGTTGCTCATCATCTGAAGAAGAGCTTGAGCTGCTGCCCATTCCTTGGAATATCGATGGGCTCACCATTCAAATGGCTGAGATGAAAAGAATTAGACACTGCTATTTCTCTGATCAAATATGGACCCAACCATAAGCTGTCAAACTTTCCATGTTTCCCTGATTTCTCTCTGCCTTTATCCCAAAGTAGAACTGTATCCCCAATCATGAAGTCCCTCTGCCTGACTGACATATCAAAATCTTTCTTTACTTTACTCTGATTTTTGCAGTTCTGATCATAAGCCTTTCGTCTGATTTCATCTAACTCAATGACCTGATTTACCCTGTTCTGAAAAGCATCCTGACCTGTGGAAGAATCCTCAACTGATCCATAAGTAGGAAGACTAAGGTGCACTGACAACCTAGCTTCCAATCCATACACTAACTCAAAAGGACTCTTTCCTGTTGCTGCTTTCTTTGTTATTTTGTCTGCCCATAATGCATGTTTAATTTTACTATCCGAAGATTTCTTATTTTCACCAACTATTTTCTTAACTATGGTCATTAAGTTTTTGTTACTTGATTCTGCTTGACCATTTCCTTGGGGATAATAATCTGAAGCATGTGACAAGATAATACCATATTTGAAGCAAAAAGATGACATTTCAGCTGAACAAAAGGCCTTGGCATTATCTGTCACTATCTTTGATGGGACCCCAAATCTGGTTATAATTTTGTCTTCTAGGAAATCCATCACAACCTTTTCAGTTGCTGACTTGGTAGGAATGGCTTCAACCCACTTTGTGTAGTAATCTGTTGCTGTGAGAACCCATGAATACCCATTACTTGAATTATCACTAAACTTTCCGATGAAGTCCAAACCCCATTGCTGAAAAGGTGCCTCAAATACAACTGGTTGTAAAGGGAGTGCTGCTAACTTTTGTTTTCCTAGGAAAAGCCGACATGGCTCACATTTTCTAACAAACTGATGCACATCTGAAAATATCGTGGGCCAATAATATCCTGCTCTAAGGATCTTGTGGGTAGTAGTTTTAGCAGCAAAGTGTCCACCACAAAATCCCCCATGGAATTCATCCACTAGTTTCTTTGACTCAACGTCATCCACACATTTAAGGATAACTCCATCAGGATTTCTCCATCCCAACCCATCTCTAGTAAGAACATACTTAGCAGCTTTTAACCTTAAGGATCTTTTCTTGTGTCCTACTAGATGGCTTGGACAAGTCAGATTTTTGAGATAAAAAATAATGTTTGTGTACCACTCTACTTGTTCAAGCTTTAATAAGTTAGGAGGATACTCTTCATCATTAATCTGGCAAACCAAATCCAAAGCTCTTTCATTACTCTCTGTTAACATCTTGGCCAAACCTTGGCCCTTAATCAACTTTGTAGGTCTGATTTCCAAATCATACTCCTGGATTTTAGCAATCCACCTACCCCTTGAGCCTAATCCTTCCACCTGTGATAAAACATCCTTGACCGCTGGACTAGGAACATAACCAATCACTTTGGAGTACCCAATGAAGACTCTGAAATGTTTGAGAGATTTGACTAAGGCATAAGCTTGTTTCTCGAACATGGGATATTTAAGTTCTGAATTCTGCAAGGCCCGACTGAAATAAGCAATAGGTTGTTCATAGCCTTGATCATTTTTCTGAAGCAATACACCAGCAATAGTGTCTTCAGAAGCAAAGGAAAAAATCTGAAATTCCTTATCATAATTTGGGCTAATAAGGAATAGAGCTTCACATATGACAGTCTTAATAGTTTCAAAAGCTTGCCTACTTTCTTTCTTCCATTCAAATTTAACATCCTTCTTAAGTAGTTTATAAATAGGTCTCATAATCTCAGCATAGTTAGGAATGAACCTATGGACAAAATTGGTTTGTCCTAAGAAGGATTGGAGAACTTTCTTTGTGGGAGGCAAAGGTACCCCGCTGATGGCTTCAACTCTCTCTGGGTCTAACATGACCCCTTCTTTTGTAATGATGTGGCCCAATAGTTTTCCTTCAGTCACCCCAAAAACTGACTTAGCATGATTTAGAGAAATTCCAAACTCTCTACATCTGTCCAAAACTTGCCTAAGGTGGTTAATATGAGTTTTCTCATCCTTAGAAAATACTGTCAAGTCATCCTGATAATTTCAATTATCTTTCCGATTAACCCCCTAAAGTCATAATCCATAGCCCTCTGAAAAGTAGCTCCAACTTTTTATAAACCAAATGGCATTCTAAAATATTCAAAAGTTCCCCATGGAGTAGTAAAAGTTGTTTTATGCCTATCTTCAGCCTTAAGTCTGATTTGATTATATCCTAAAAATCCGTCAAGCATGGAAATCATTGCTGATCCTGTTACCCTTTGAAGTAAAGTTTCCATCTTGGGAAGGGGGTAGTGGTCCTTTGTGCAAGCAATGTTCAAATTCCTGAAGTCAATACAAATTCTGATTTTTCCATTCTTCTTCCTAGCAACAACCAAATTTGAGCACCATGAAGAATGTCTAGTTGGGGCAATAATTCCAGCCTTTAACATTTTCTGTAACTCCTGCTGGACCAAAGGAGCTAACTTGGGGTTTATTTGCCTCAGTTTCTGTCTAAAGGGTTTGGTTTCTTCTTTAAGATGAATCACATGCTGAATCACATCCTCCCTATAGACCTTGAGCTCATCATAACTGAATGCCAAAACATTCCTATATTCTTTTAATAACTTAACAATTTCCACTCTTTCTTCCATAGGGGTAGTTTTGCCTATCTTTACCATCCAAGGCTCTTCAACAGTTCCAATGTTAACCTTTGGGTAGTCACATAGTTTTTTCTTTGAATCTTCCTTATGCTTGTGACCATCCATTTTATCAAAGTCCCTTTCTAAGGACACAACTCGCCTAGGGGGTGTTTTCACATTCTCAACATTTCCAGTATAGTTACACCCTTCCTTTATTGTATTGATGCCAAAATCAGAAAATTCATGCATGTGAGTCAAAAACTTTATAACCTGTTTGTYATCATCAAAAACCTGCCAATGGTTCTTGTTATCCRGAACTGARGGTCTGAAAATTACTTCTACTGAAATATTCTCATCAATCAAACTCTCTGGAAGCTGTAGTGTTGAAGCTGCTACTGCCAACTCATCTGCCTTAGAATTTTGTTATCTAGGAATAGCAATAAGGTTTAAAGCATCTAGATCATCAATCATAGCCCAAATTGTATTCCTATAACCTCTTAATCTTTCAGACTTGCAATCAAATTTATTCTTTAGTTGTTGGATAACCAAGTCTGAATCCCCCTTGATATTTAGACATTTAACACCCCTATCTTTGCAAAGTTCTAAACCAAGGAGCAAGGCCTCATATTCGGCCACATTATTAGTTGCATCAAACTCCAATCTATAAGCAAACTTAGACACTTTACCATTTGGAGCTTGAAGCACAATCCCAACATCTTTTCCCAATCTAGAAAAAGCACCATATAAATGCATGTACCATACTTTATCTAACTCATTATCTTTGACTTTGTCTTCTAGGGGCACAATTGAGTTAGACAAAATGGCATAATTACCAAGACCCTCTTCCTCATATACCAATTCATCTATGGGGACCTTGGGGTTTTCCACATGAACCTTCCTATACACTTCCCTATCCAACTTGAAAGTGCCTTCATCTGTAGTGGGGATGGTGGCATAAGATAAATCCATTTGTATACTACCTCCCAAATTTGCAGCTACCTTTCTATTCAATAACATTCCCCATAAATCAGGAACATCAATCACCACAATGGCCATTTCAATCATAATGTTTGGAAATTCCTTCAAGTATACTTGCAAACCCTTAATTAATCTAAATACTTCTATGGTTTGACTATCCAATGCACAAATGTTATGATAAGGTCTAGAGATCCTCAAGTTCAATTGTTCCATCACTTTCTTAGTCATAACATTAGAGCTTGCTCCTGAATCTAACATGCAATTGTGTAACACTTTATCATTCACTAGTAGAGACAGGTAGAAAGGTAAG
>JASDQU010102204.1:115932-139584 GCA_032191745.1 Picea mariana
TTACACCCTTCCTTTATTGTATTGATGCCAAAATCAGAAAATTCATGCATGTGAGTCAAAAACTTTATAACCTATTTGTCATCATCAAAAACCTGCCAATGGTTCTTGTTATCCGGAACTGAGGATCTGAAAATTACTTCTACTGAAATATTCTCATCAATCAAACTCTCTGGAAGCTGTAGTGTTGAAGCTGCTACTGCCAACTCATTTGCCTTAGAATTCTGTTCTCTAGGAATAACAATAAGGTTTAAAGCATCTAGATCATCAATCATAGCCCAAATTTCATTCCTATAACCTCTTAATCTTTCAGACTTGCAATCAAATTTATTCTTTAGTTGTTGGATAACCAAGTCTGAATCCCCTTTGATATTTAGACATTTAACACCCCTATCTTTGCAAAGTTCTAAACCAAGGAGCAAGGCCTCATATTCGGCCACATTATTAGTTGCATCAAAATCCAATCTATAAACAAACTTAGACACTTTACCATTTGAATCTTGAAGCACAATCCCAACACCTTTTCCCAAATTAGAAAAAACACCATCAAAATGCATGTACCATACTTTATCTAATTCATTATCTTTGACTTTGTCTTCTAGGGGCACAATTGAGTTAGACAAAATGGCATAATTACCAAGACCCTCTTCCTCATATACCAATTCATCTATGGGGACCTTGGGGTTTTCCACATGAACCTTCCTATACACTTCCCTATCCAACTTGAAAATGCCTCCATCTGGAGTGGGGATGGTGGCATAAGATAAATCCATTTGTGTACTACCACCCAAATCTGCAACTGCCTTTCTATTCAATAACATTCCCCATAAATCAGGAACATCAATCACCACAATGTCCATTTCAATCATAATGTTTGGAAATGCCTTCAAGTATACTTGCAAACCCTTAATTAATCCAAATACTTCTATGATTTGACTATCCAATGCACAAATATTATGATAAGGTCTAGAGATCCTCAAGTTCAATTGCTCCATCACTTTGTTAGTCATAACATTAGAGCTTGCTCCTGAATCTAACATGCAATTGTGTAACACTTTATCACTCACTAGTAGAGACAGGTAGAAGGGTAAGTTCTTCTGATTAGTTCTATCCTAATTCTGCAAAAATACTGGTGCATCCTGGTAGGCCACGACTCGTTGTTTCTGTAATAACAGTTTTAGGAGGCTCATGCACGACTCTAAGTAATTTTTCCCTTTGAGAAGGGATTTTCATAATTTCTGACACCGGTACCAAAATCTTTGCATTATTTAACCAACCTCCCAAGTCAATATTTAAATCCATTATTGATAGCCTCACTAGACTTAGGAAAAGTTGGAGAAACCTTGGGAACACTAGTTTGACCTTTATCTTTATTTCCACTCCTTTGGTATGTAAAGCCTTTATACTTAGCCATTTCAGCAATTTGTTGGGGTGTGGGCTTGGGCCCATACTTTTCTGTTTCTCTATCAACATTACCACTCATGAAGTTTCCATAACTTCCATGGTCATAATCATTCATCCAATCATACATCCCCCCATAGTAATTTTTGCCACACATATTTATCTGTTCATTTCCATAGTCACTATAACAATCTTCAAGAAAAATTGGACAAGTAGCTTCTTCATGAAACTCACCACAAGGTCTACAATAAGGTATAGCTTGATGTTCTACCAAGTTGGTGGATTCAAAAGGATTAGGTGGCCTTTGATCATTGTGGGGATGTCTTCTTGGCCACTTATCATTTGGCCTATGTGGGGGCCTATTGGCTTGGCTCCTTTCCATGGCTATCAATCGATTTTGCATGGCATTCATCTGATTAGCATGTTCCTTTGCTTGATTAGCATGATTAATTTCCATTTGCTTGATTAATTGAGTCAATTCCTTTATTCCATCACTTGATGATTCTTGACCCTTTGATTCCTTCTTCTTCTCATCATTAAACCTTGAAGAAGAACCTCTAGTAAAACCAGGAATATTAGATTTTCTAGCCTCAAGCAAATTCTGTTCAACCCTTATGGCTATACTTTGTGCTGCATCTAAATTTTGAGGATCTTTATCTCTAAGGGCATACCTCATTTCGCCTTCAAATGCCTCTATAATAAATCAAAATAGCTGCATCAGAAGGCTTAATATCTCTATGAAGGCTTTTCACCAAGTTATTAAACTTAGTGTTAAATTCAACCACCGTTTCATTTTATTTCTTTTGACTAGTGGTAAGAGCAGCAAGTTGAAATCTATGTTCTTTATGATCACCCCATCTCTTCCTAAACTCATCCAATATTTCATCAAGGGTGCTAAACTGAGCTGCTGGAAAATCAGTGAACCATTCAGCAGCATCACCTTCAAGTGAATATACAAAAAGAGTCATCTTAATATCTTCATGATTGTGACCCCCACAATATTTCTGCACACATATCTGAAAGTTGAGGATGTGGGACTTAGCACTTATAGCATTGTTCCCTTGAAATGTAGGTAACTTATCAATAGCCTTTTCAGGAACTGCATGAGGGGAACCTTGGATTGCTGCAAAATTCAAAGGTCTCAAAAAGATACTCATGGTTAAGTTAGGATTAGCAGTGGGATTATTAACAGTTGGTTGATTATTGTTTGGGAACAAGTATTGGATATCAGTGAGTGCTAAGGCAACAAATGCAAAGTGCAAGTCTAACTAAATGACAATCAGCCCTTTCCCTAAGTCAACTAAGACTAGTGCCTAAGGTTGGGCAATGGGGTCAACTAAGTTTAAGGGTGGTTCAATTACAAAAGTATTACAAATTAAACAAGTTGAACTATCCCCAAACCAAATATCACAGTTACTTACACAAATTACAAGTGTTACAATGTTTACACAATATACAAAAAAATACAAAGATACAACAAGATGCAAGTGAGATCAACACATTAGCCAAGCATGCCCCAATAACACTTACTCTATTGGACTGCTTTCACTGGAAACCATGAAAAGCACTCAAGAATCAAAGAATGTGATGCCTACCCAAGTGGGATACTCAACCCCTTCTTGATTCACAACACAATAAGAAAAAGCAACAAGATATTCAATGTTTAACTTAATTGCTCAATAAAACATCAAAGACATTCACCATAAAGTTGCAAGAAGGATATAAGCATGAATTAACCATCAATGTGTGTTCCTATGCATACATCTAATTCTCCCAACACAACATGGATGGTCTATGCAACTAGGTGTACGTGATATTGTACCGGTTGAAGGAATCTATACTGAAGAATTGGTTGCTGGGTTTTCTCTCCCATGAGGGTTTCCCAGGATGTATCTTGTGTTCTGTGATTGTTTATCTTTCAAAGATCCTATTACATGCAATTGTTAATGAATGATAAAGAAGATAACTGTAACTTCTAAAATCATAACATGGTATTAGAGCAGGCCTGAATAGAAGACAATTTGCAGATCTAGAAGACAAAAGGAGTCGTTTTTCTTGATAGGAGTGGTTGTCGGACAAGACAAGACCACCAACAAGTGTGCTCTTGTGGAGCGCATATTTTCCCTGGATCAGATCTTCAGAATCCTGAATTTGTGATTTATGTTAAATTTGGCAGCATCGACAGTCATTCTCCAATGAGAGGCCATATGGGCCACCCTGAGGCTAGCCAGGGAGATTTGGAGAATCAACCAGTCTTGTGAGGTATTGACAAAAGCCAGGGGAACGTACAACCTTTGTGAGTTAAACCAAAAGTCAGGACGAACGAGATGCTATGTAAGTCTAATGCAAAAGTTAGGGGGAATGTACAACCTCTGTGAGCATAGACAGTCTAGTGCAAAAGTTAGGGGAACATACAACCTCTGTGAGCATAGACAGGCTAGTGCAAAAGTCAGGGGGAATGTACAACCTCTGTGAGCCTAGTCAAGCTTTGTGAGCCATGAGCAAAAGTCAAGGCATCTAGCAAAAGTTAGGTTGAATATGAAATTCCTATGAGCTAGAAACAAACGATATTCCTAATATTGCAAATGATATAAATGTATTGATCTAGTGCGTTGGCACGTGTAACATTATCCACCATGAAGAGAAATTCGAATTGCCTTGTAAAGAGTCAGGTTGTAACTGAAGTCTCAGTCTAGTTCTATTTTCGAACTAAAGTGTAATGCTGAGTTGTAACTGAAGTCTCAAGTCTAGTTCTATTTTCAAACTAAAGTGTAATGCTAAGTTGTAACTGAAGTCTCAGTCTAGTTCTATTTTCGAACTAAAGTGTAATGCTGAGCTGTAATTACAGTCTCATGTCTAGTTATGTTTTTGAACTAAAGTGTAATGCTGAGTTAAGTCAAGCATGCTTTCACACCTCTAGTTTGGGCCCTCTCCTCTTCTCCTCTTCACTCCTTTATAAGCAGAGGTCGACCCCTCTCTTCTACACATTTCTATGCAAGTCAAGGGTGAGGCATATAGAGGCGCATTTCAATGAGACAAACACAACATATCAAAGGCAGCATATCAGTGTTGTAGAGGCACATACAGAGGCAACATATCAGTGCTACATATCAACATACATAGGCAACAGATCAATGTTGCATATCAACATACAACATACAGAGGCAACATATCAACATATTAGAGGGGCATATCTGTGTTGTAGATCAGCATAATAAAGGTGCAAATCAGTGCTGCATATCAGCATATCAGAGGTGCAAATTTGTGTTGTAGATCAACATAATAGAGGCACATATCAGTGTTGCATATCAACATATTAGAGGCGCATATCCGTGCCGTAGATCAACATAATAGAGGCGCATATCAATGCTGCATCTCAGCATATAGAGACAACATAATTAGAGACACGTATCAATCAATTAGAGGCAGTCTCAACAACCCATATCAGAGCTGAAATATCTCAGTGTTTGAAAGCAACTAGGATACATCTATATCGACAAGGTCTCTTAGGTCTCTGTCAGGTCAGAGTCAACTTGGCAAGCTCTTTAAGAGCAGAGTTTTCATGGTGGATGTTTGTAAGTGATCTTACATTATTAATGCAATAAAGGAATATCGTTTGCTGGGGTTTTTCTCCCTGTACAGGGTTTCCCTAGGGTATATGTGTTGTTGATGTGCATGCTTACGTATCTACATGATTATTGCTATTCATTTATGATTCTATATTGTTGAAATGTATTAAGCTGGAATCAAAGTTTTGAAGAATTCAAAGAAATAATTCGCATAAGAAATCAAACTCAAAATTTAACATGGTATCATAGCTTAGGGTGTGTTAATCTTGTTGAAGTGTAGCAACAGGTACACATAGATCCAAGCAAGCTTGATTAAGTTTCCAGTGTGAGATCCATGGCATCCTCCATTTCAGTTAGGGCCGAGGATAGGCTCAAAGGAGATGCCAACTTCAATGTGTGGAAGCTCTGGATAACAAATATCTTGCAGGAGCATGATCTTGAGTAGTATGTGACCACAGTGGTGGAGGAACCCACTACTAATGCAAGAAGAATGACCTTCAGGAAGAGTCAAGAAAAGGCTAAGCGAATCATCTTTGACTCAGTGAAAGATAGTGTAATGCCGACAATGATTTCGTTAATGACTGCCTAGGACTGTATGGATACCTTGGTGAATCTATATGAGAAACATGCTCCAAGTCAGAAAAGGACACTTAAGCACAAGCTTAAGTATTTGAAGATGGAGAAAGGTGAATTAGTAGCATCTTTCTATTCTAGGATAGCCCAGATCAGAGATTAGCTTTTGGTCACAGGGGTCACAGTGGACGATGATGATTTAGTGTAGGCCATATTTGATGGTCTTCCTTCTTCATGGGAGACCTTCTTATCCAGTGTAAGTGGGAGAGAGATTCAACCCACATTTGAGAGGTTGTGGTGTGATTGCCTCTAGGAGGAGAGTCACATTGCTACTTGTTAAGGTTTAAGCTATTATTATGTTTCTTTTTAATTTACTAGATAACCATAACATAGATAGGATCACTGAGAGAAACACAATCCCAAGATACACAACATTTATCCCGGGAAACCCTCATGGAGGAGAAAACCCAACAAAAACTTCCTTAATATAGATAGCCAATACAATGCCAAGACAATAAACCAAACACTAGAGAATATCCAACATTGAGCAATGTGCCTCTCTCTTCCTTCTTCCGACAATTGACAACTGCAACTTCCTTCAAACTTGCGCACTAGATGAGTGAGCTGAGTAAGTGATCAAATGAGGCGCTGAATTCCTTTATTTATACAAATTGGCAGGTGCTGGAAAGGTGTCTCTTCATTGGGCAGGGTCGACTTGTCTTCTTAGTGGTTAAGACCACTTTAATTAGGCCCGAGGGCCAACTTCTTAATTTGCATATTATGTTTGGGGTTTGACTAATCCACAAAAGGGGATTTGGTCAATTACAATGCCCGACATGATCAATCCACAAAAGGGGATTGATCTAATTAATAATGACTTAATAAATAAATAGAATACTCTTTGTAGTTACAATGTTTCAACACTCCCCCTTAACAAGAAGGGTATTCTACAACATCATTAGGAGAGAGAGAGGGCAACAACATCAACAACATCTGGAACACTGACTGGCATATTTATAAATCATCAGAAGTTTTTCTCATCATCATCGTTCACAGCATGGAGCTGGAGTAGCATCGTCATCCTCATCAGCATGAGGCTAAAGTAACATCATCATCATCTTTAGCATGAGGCTAAAGTAACATCATCATATTTAGCATTAAAGATGAAATAATATCATCATCATCATCTTCAGCAAGAAGATGAAGTGGCATCATCATCATCTGCATCAACATGGATTAGTATAACACTAATACATCATCATCATCAATAACAACACAAGGCTGATACAACAACAGCACAACACGAAGGCTGGAGCATCATCAGGAACAACAACATCACAACACGAAGGTTGGAGCATCATTAACAACAACAACATCACAGAACAAAGGCTGGAGCATCATCAACATCAACACTAGGCTGGAAATCTTCAGCACGAAGCTAGCATCTCAACAACATCAACACGAAGCTGGAAATCTTCAAGACGAGGTTGGCATATCAACAACATCAACACGAAGCTGGAAATCTTCAGCACGAGGTTGACATCTCAACAACATCAGCACAAAGCTAGAAATCTTCAGCACTAGGCTGGCATCGCAACAACATCAGCACGAGGCTGGAAATCTTCAGCTCTAGGCTGGAAATCTTTAGCACTAGGCTGGCATCAACACTACTCCCCCTTTTGAGGGAGCTCCTTTCGGACTACACCAAGCTTGTCTCGAAAGTGCTCAAACTTTACACGAGACATAGGCTTGGTCAACACATCTGCAACTTGTTCATCCGTGCCAACATAATGGAGCTTTATGGCTTCTCTCTGCACCATATCACGAATGAAGTGATACCGCATCTCTATGAGCTTCGATTCATCATGGAACACATCATCTTTATACAACTCTGGTTATCACATAGGATCATGGTGGCTTCCATCTCCAGATCAAATGGATCTATCAACAACATTCGAAGCCATATGGCTTCACAACTGGCGGAACATGAAACAATATATCCGCTTCTGTCGTGCTGGGAGCAATGCTGGATTTCTCCCTACTCTGCCATGAATTCATGGTTGACCCCAGACTGAAGCAACATCCTGAAGTTCTCTTTCTATCAAAAACACTTCCAGCTCAATCTGAATCAGAATATCCATACAATCTGAAGTCATGATCTCTAGTATAATAGAGACCAAAATCCCATGTACCCTTAAGGTATCTCATCACATGTTTTGCATCATCAAGGTGAACACGTCTGGGTTCTACTAGATACTAACTCAAAAGGTGTTCACAACAAAAGATATATCCGGTTTGGTATTCATCAGATACATCACCGAACCAATAATCTGTCTGTACAGAGTAGCATCAACCAATTCTGATGAAGTGTCTACCAAGAGATTCAACTTCGTTTCCATGGGCGTGTTCATGGATTTATATTCCAACATCTCAAACCTCTTCAGTATTTCAACTGCATACTTCCCTTGGTTAAGGAAGATCTTTTTTGGGCTCTGCCAAACTTCAAGACCTAAGTAATAATGCATCAGGCCTAGGTCTTTCATCTCAAATTCTACAGTGAGCTTCTTCTGCAATCTGAGATGAGCTTTTCTTCATCTTGTCAAGAATACATCATCTTCATATAGTAGCAACATCACTTGCTTATCATTCATAACCTTGAGGTAAAGGTTAGAATCAACTTTACTCTTGGTAAAGTCCAAGCGTGCCAGGAAACTGTCGATTCTGCCATACCAAGCTCTAGGAGCTTGCTTCATCTTGTAGACATGAGTCTTTCTATCTTCAACTTTAAATCAAATTTTCACATCACTTTGTACCAACTTGGTACACTTGCTCAGTTGCAACTCAATTTGTGCAATCATGTGCTAGCTCTATGTGCTCTCTGCAAAGCACTATTTGTCTCATTGCTTGAGAGTATGTCCTCTCCTCTTTCTGCAACTGTTCCTTCTGGAACTGGGACTCTACATATGCAGCTTCTCTAAGGCTGAGAATGATTGCTTCATCCTCACTGTGGCTACTGAAATCTGTGAGTAACTCCTCTTATTCTATCACAACAACAACTTCATCTGAAACTGAGAGTGGCTCAATAAGTGATATTGAAGGTAGCTCTTCTTATTTCATGGAGGTAACTCTATCTTTTATCGTAGTCATGTCTCCATGACCCAACTAATGTAATGCACCAACTACCACTAAATTTTAAATATGGGGATTGTGTTGATATTATGGTAGCTTCGGGAGGTATCAACCTCCTTTGTGACCTTTGACAAGATTAGAATATTCCAGAAGAAAGAAAAGAAGTGAACGTAACCCTAGAAGAGATGTCGGTTGAGAGAGATAATTAATATGAATTAATTAGTACCTAGAAGGAGAAGTCGGCCTAGGCAGTCTGCCAGGATTAGTATAAATACAGGGCGCCAGTCTTCATTTGATACACACTTCTCAGAATTGCAGAGAGGCACTTGTGCGCACTGTAGTTTGGCAATCTTGTGCGCAAGTTCTGGAGAATGTGCTGCCGCCAGTTCTAAAGCCTATTGCTTCTATCTTTTTGGGTTGGACTCTCTGATCAGCTTTGGTTACTTCTTGCTTGGTGCATTAGCCTTTCTTGGCTATTGGATTGCTACCAGGATTCTTCTCTCTGTCAAGGTCAAGGTGCTCGGAGTGTTATCCGCAATTTTGGTCATTATGATAATGTTATGACAATGTCATGATGATGGAAAATCAAGCTCTCCCATAAGAATACTTTCCTGAGAAAATTTGCACTTGTCTTCTTCCAGAAACTATGTTTTACAAGAAGTTCACAGGCTGCCTGCGAGAATCCCTAATTCTCGCATGCTGCATTAAGCTAGGGTGCGGATAATCCGCACTATAATCATGGCCAGGGTGCGAACATGTTTTTAAAGAGGAAAAAGATGAAGTTCTCGAGCCTTCTAGAAGAGAATCTTCGAGAATAATGAGTTGGCTAACGAATGGTTGTTCAAGTACTGGCATTCCAGATATCTTGGGATCATTTCCTATCCAAGTAACCAAATTATCTTCTTCTATATATTGAGGAGATAGCTCATGGAAAGGGTTAATTAGAAGCAAGCTAGCAAGGGATTGATTGGAGAATTGTTGAATGCCTGTATGAAGGACTGATACTACAGCAACAAAAGACTACAGCAAGGTCATCACAAGTGGTTGATTTTCTTCATGCATGAGCAAGTGTGTGTGTCAGAACTAGGAGCCATCGAAAGGAGACCTACGACATCAAGGCTCAGGTTGTAAGTTTCACTTTCAATTAATTCAATACAGTAATATGTCCCTTTCCCATAAAGATGATGTCACTTTATTACATGATTCCTTGATCACATGTATAGACTAGCTATTGAATATATTAATCTATCTTTACTTCGATTGGTTTGTTCTGTTGTGATCTGAACGGAGCAAGAGCGTTGGAGCGAAGCTTGGAACAACAGAGACTTAGGAAAGCGTTCATAAGGTATTTCCATAATCCTTATCTCTTAGTTCACTCAATAGGCTAGATCTAGGGAAAGAGTAGTATTCTGTTCTGTTTTGTTCTAGATCCAGGTGGATCTAGGGAGATCGGTTCGTGTCCGCACTTACGGATTAATCCTGAAACAAAATTGGCGACTCCACTGGGGACTTATCCCTTTGTCTTTTTGGTTTTTTGAACTTTCTGTGGCCATTTGCTCTATTTCGATTATTCTCCTGTTTCGTCAGTGTCTGAGTCCTCAGGATACCTTGAGGGACCTTTTGGGTCTATAAGCCTGATTGATTTTTGCTTGCATTTTCAATTTTTTTTAATATCTTCAGGGATTCTCACACTGTACCCATTGATAGCCTGCGAGAACCATTTAAGTTCGCACTCTGCTTATATTGTCCAGTGCGAACAGTTCGCATTCTGCATTGAAGTGACCTGCGAGAATACTATATTCTCGCACTGTGTCCAAGGCTTGCCTGCGAGCAAGATTTTGAAAAATTTTGAAATCAAGATTTGACTTTGTCAATTGCTCAGAATAGTTGATTTGTGTCTTTTTGGCTTACTGGATCATTGACTTATACACATCTTGCTTTAATTTGCTTGCTGGAAGAGATTTAGGGTTTCTAGGTCTTCTTTGCTTTTGGTTGCTTGACTTTCTTTTCTTGGCTCTGTTGGGCATTTTCTTTCTCTCTGATTTCTGGAGTTGGATGTGTCTGAGTGGCTGAGAACCAATGATTGGTAGAGGGTTAAGTGCTTGTGGTTTTCTCTTTTTCTTGGTGGTTCGAAAGAACATTTTTCATTAGCTTTGAGAAGACTCATTGGTTTGGTTTTTGTTTTTATTTTCATTGAAAGAAGTGGCTGGGTTGTTATTGTTGATTCTTCATGATTTGATTTTCTTTTCTCATTAATCAGAGTTCTTCTTGGAAAGTGAACAATATGTTTTATTTCAAGATTTTGTTTTTGTCATTTTGAAAAACATTGAAAATCAAGTTTTAGAGCTTATTGAAGTATTGAAAAAGACATTTAGAGATTGTTATTTGGTACATGATTACTTGCATTGACATCTGAAAAGAAATTGAGCATTGCATTTGCATTGTAGTATTGAGATTGATTCGGAAAATTCTCTCTCTCTCCCATAACTAGGATTCATGGAATGAAAAAGATTATATTTCATCATTGTCCTTGCATTACTTGGGTCAGAGTCACATATCATGAGTTTCACTTCCGTTACCTTTGAGTAATTAACATCCTTTAAGAATATTACGTAATCTTAAAATTAATCTAGTAACTTTTTCTAGGGCTCTTTACACCAACATATTAGCTAGGCTAGTGCTTTGGAGTAGGAAGAGAGACACACTCTCCATAAGCTCGAAAAAAAACAATAGTATCTTGAGTTAGGGAGTGTAAAATCCATTGGGAGCATATTGTCCTGGGACGCCCTTCTAACACAAGGGTTAAGCACTAGGTCGCATTGGTGTTGGCAGAGTTACTAACCCTGCTTTGTTGACATCGGTGTAGAGATTGCACGTATTACGGGGATCACTTCGAGGTATACCCACAATTATGAGTGGAAGCCTTTGAGTTGGTTTCGGGCTTGATACCCTGCCCTTGCGTGTGGATCGGACTGACGACTGTTCCCCCAGGCTATACTGTTGTTTGTGGTGACCTTAGTGGCCTTTCTCTCTAGGTTCTTACCCAAGGTGACTGTGGAGGGGAAAGTCTTCACAGTACCTGGAATCGACGTTGATCAAACTCACTCGGGATCCTTGGAGGGTATACCCACGATTATGTGTGGGAGCTTGCACCAGGGCGTAAGCCTGTTAAGCAGGTTGTCAACGTAACTTTTCCACCTTAGCCCCGCCCCTTCTCGTCTCGTTGTTGCGACGTTGGATTTCATCACCAACTAGTGGCTCCGAAATTAAAAGGTATTGTTTGCTTGGTGATTTCCTTTTAGTTTTTGTTTACTAGTGTGTGTTGCTTATTTCTCGAAGTTGACCATAGGATTTTTGTTGGGGAATTTATTACTTGTTTACAATTGCTCCCTCACGACGTTCACGTAGGATGCAAGGTTTGTCCCCGGAACATCCGGAAGCTTCACAACCGTTGCACACAACTACACCTGAGGGTACACCTGAGGACTCTCCTCGTCCGGGTGAAATTCCCCTTGTTACTCTACCACACGTGGACATAAGTGACGTCCCAGAAGTTTTTACACCACCTCCACAAGTAGAATCCACTGATCCTCTTGCTGAATTTCGAATTACCAATACTATAGAGGACTACCGCATTCGTCGTGGTGAACGACTTATTGGACGATTAAATCCTCCTGAAGAGACTCTTGTTACATCCTCTGAATCAACCGCTGGGCCTTCTCACGGTGTAGTAGGCCAAGATCCTTTTTGGTCTGGTAATTTCCGACGGGTTCTTTTTGGCACTGAGTCATCTCCTGTCTACGAAATCAACCCTCCTGTGTCTCCTGAACCAGAGACTGCACCAGAGACTACAAATTATCGTTTTGTTCTTCCTCCCGAGATGGCCCATCTCGCAATTACTACGAGTGTCCAAATCGAGATTCCTACAACTATTCTTGCCCCTATTAATACCCAGCGACCTCCTGAGGTTAACCCAAATTTACCCCCTGGTTACCACGCGTTAAATCCTTTGTTGAATGTTCCTCATCCAACACCTCCACAAACCCCAGATGGTTCACCAGGTGGTCCTCAGTTTCCTGGGCATCCTATTCCCGGTTTCATCCCGACACTCCCTCCTCAATTTTTTGGTAATCCTAATCCTACTGGCACTGTCCCGATCGCTACAACTATCCCGACTGTTGCCCCAAATGTACAGATTCCTGTTGGTGGACAGGGTGGTATGGTTCCTTTCCCTTTTCCTGGACACAATGTTGTTACTACACAACCTCCGGGTGGAACGGTACCTACAGCAGGGGGTCCAACTTCACCCTTTGGACAAAATATACCTCCTGCATTGGCCCAGTATTGGAGTTACCTTTTGCAAAACTTTCCTCAGAATGCTGGGGGGCAGCAACCTATCCCTACAGTTGGCCAACCTTACCCAGGGGTAACTAATCCTATTTGGGGTTCGAACCAGACTACTCAACCCCAAGTCCCTTCTCAGACTCAAGGTTATAATCCTTGGGGTTACTATCCTATCCGCCCACCACCGAATCATCCAGGAGCTCCCCTTTATGGACAGTCTGCTTACGCTCCTACTGGTTTGCTGACGGGGCTTCCACCCCAAAGCCACCAGTACCCGCAAGTAAACCGACAGTTGTCGTTTCTTGCTACCTTGGATTTGCCCGATTTGTCTAGGATCCTGAATGATCCTATTCGTCACTCTCCTCAATGGCCTGCTATCCCTGCCAAACTTCCATAGGATATTCCGAAATTCGATGGCAAGACAGGAGAGGACCCCAATAATCATGTCATGACTTTTCACTTATGGTGTTCATCCAACTCTCTGATGGATGACTCCATTCGTTTTCGTCTTTTTCATAGAACTCTTACTGGTTCCGCTGCGAAGTGGTACATTGAATTACCATGAGGTTTCTTCTCCGATTTTAACACCCTGGCTATGGCTCTTCTTACACACTACCAGTTACCGATCCGATATGATACTGGGACTGAGATTTTAACTTTTTTTAAACAATCTAAAGGCACTCATATCTCGGATCATATTCATGAGTGGAGACGGCGACGACGTCTCATCAAGCTTGAGCTCCCTGATCAGTTACTGGCTGAGTGGTTCACGAAATCTTTTGTGAACGAGATTGGTAAAGAAATCGCCATGGGTGGCGTTGTTACGGAGGAGCAGGCTATAAGTCGTGCTCAGTATCTTGATCTCGTTTATTTGCAAACAGGAACATTGTACGATTTGTCACCTAACCTACCCCGTCCTGGTACTTCCAGCGCTTCAACTACTCCAGCTGCCTCGCATGCAGCTGATGGTGTGATTGGGACTGCTCATACCCACTCACATTCCGTTTCAACCACAACCCCTAAACCCACCTCTTCTAATGTTCAGAATGCCCCGTCTCCTGCTCCTCCCACCGGTAAAACCTCAGAAGTGAATGTTGTTCAATCTACATCGACCGGAAAGAATAAATCAAAGAAAGGGAGAGGAAAGAATAAGGGGGGTAAAAATAATAATCCAACCGAACCAACTACAAATTCTCCTGTTGAAGAGCGGGATAAACGCAAACCACGGTATCCTTTCCTTATCTGCGGTGATGATCACTATACAAAGGATTGTCCTAGACGTGTCGAAGTCTCTAAGTTCCTTCAAGGAACACCGAAACCACCCACATCGGCTGTCTTGTCTCAACCTTTCCCGTCTCAGCAACAGGCCTCGTTGGTCATCCATGACCAACCTTCTACTTCCTCCACATCATATGTTTTGATGTGTTCCAGTGATTCTAAGAAGAATGACGTTGCAATCGCAACGAGAGCTAAAGACTATACTCCTTCTAAGGAGAAGGTTGACGATTTACCTCCTGATCTGGTACAAACTTCTCCACTGAATCCACCTACGAACGGTCCTCTTCATCTCGAAAGACCGAGTCTTGATACAGTCCTACGACCCCCTAAGGGTGTTGTTCACAAGTCGACATTCAATCCTCACGCTCGTGCGGCCCAGAACTACAGTATTGTGGAAGATTTGGCCCAAGCACCTTCAGCGATGTCTGCCCTTGAGGTTCTCCAGTCTTGTCCTGCACAACGAAGGGCCCTGTTGAAATCCATAGGTGGAATCGATCCTACAGATTTGAATTTGATAGTCTTTGACTTGGACGAACATCTTCCAAGGTTGCCCGCTCAGCTCGCTTTTCAGATACAAGTTATTGTCGCTGACAAAAGCATTTGTCGGACTGTTGTTGATGAGGGGGCCTCTACGTGTGTAATGTATCTTTCTTGTTGGAAAGCCATTGGCTCTCCTCCGTTAACGGAATCAAAGAATACTCTGAAAGCCTTTAATGGCTCTGGTTTTAAGCCTTACGGCGTTCTTTCCTTGTTGCCTGTCACTTTGGAAGGTAAGACCGTCCAAGTTGAAGTGGAAGTTTTCGATTCTCCCTTAGATTACAATCTTCTTCTTGGACGTAGCTGGGTAGATTCCATGCGCGCTGTTGTGTCAACCCTTTTCTGTGTCCTACGATTTCCTCACCAGGGAAAAGTGGTTACAGTTGATCAACTTGCCTTCTTTAATTCCGATACTCGCACGGGGAACGTACCGTTCATAGCTAAAACCCCGTCGGGTTACGAGAATGTTGGAGTCGGTCTTTTAAAAGACTCTTCGTTAATGGGTACTTTTCCCATACCACCACCACCCGATATTCTTCGGCCGTCAGTTGCTTCGATTAATATGATCTCCGCTGTTCCTTATGAACTTCCCACGTCTTTTGACCCTTGGATAGTCCCTGATCCTGGAGATCATGCTCGTTTCGGCAACGTTATGCCGTTAAGTCCGTTTGAGTCTGCTTATCACGCGATTCAATCGGCAACATCTTCTACATTCTCTCCGGAGGAGTTGTCTCCTGATCCTTTCCGTGTCCTCTTTCCCACTGACGAGATGATCATGTCCGTCATGGCTGATATGCCTTCGGACGATGGGCATCATCATTCCATTCTGTTTCTGGAACAACATACTCTAGAGAATTATCAGCGGATTTCGACTCCGTCGACCATTGTTGTCACCATGACCGTTCCCGGATCTACACGCGATGTGTTTGCAGAAGGGAACTTAAGTAATATTTCTCCTACGATTCCCATTGATGTTTCAGTGAAACCTGGAATAGTTGAAAATGTTCACATTGGAGCTTCGTGTTCTCCAGAGGAAATTGTCACTTATACTGCGTTATTCAAGGAATTTCGTGATGTCTTTGCCTGGAGTTACAAAGAGATGCTAGGTATCGACCCGTCTATCATTGTGCATGAGATTAAAACGTACCTTGGAGCTAAACTAGTATGGCAGTGCCTCCGTCCTATCCATCCACGTAAAGCGGCAGCCATTAAACTCGAAGTTGAAAAACTTCTGAAAGCCGGTTTTATTTACCCCATGGCTTTGACAGAATGGGTTTCCAACCCAGTACCGATTGATAAGAAAGGTGGAAGTATACGTGTTTGTGTCGATTATCGAGATATTAACAAAGCCTGTCCGAAGGACAACTTTCCAACCCCGTTCGTCGACCAGATCGTCGATGACTGTGCCAGTAGCGAAATCTTTTTCCTCATGGATGGATTTTTCGGTTACAACCAAATTAACATCGATCCCGAGGACCAACATAAAACTGTGTTTATTTGTCATTGGGGTAATTTTTCCTACAGAAAACTTCCGTTCGGTCTGAAGAACGCAGGTGCCACGTTTCAATGTGCAATGTCTTATGCATTTCATGATATTAAGCATATCGTTCAACCTTATTTGGACGATTTGCCGGCTCATTCCTTACGTCGATTCGATCACCCTAATCATCTTCGAGCAATTTTCGTTCGATGCCGGTTCTATCGCATTCGTCTCAACCCTCATAAATGTGTCTTTTGCGTAGATTCCGGCCGTCTTCTCGGTTTCATTGTTTCACGTTAGGGGATCCGGGTGGATCCGATTAAGGTTGAGGCGATTCTCAATCTTCCTCCTCCTTCTTCACTACACCAGTTACAAAGTTTGCAGGGAAAAGCAAAGTTTCTTCGTCGGTTCGTCCTAAATTACGTTGAAATTACTCGTGGTTTCACACGTCTTTTAAAGAAAGGTTCTAAGTTTGTTTGGGATAAAGTTTCCAACAACGCTTTCGAGGCTTTAAAGCTATCCCTAACAAAAGCTCCTCTTCTTTTCCCTCCTGATTATAGTCGGGATTACTTTCTTTATCTGGCTGCTTCCGAGTATACCATCGGCATGGTCCTTGTTCAAGAGGATGATAACCATGATGAACATGTTATATATTACTTGAGTAGAAGTCTATCATCAACGGAAGTCAAGTACCAACATGTTGAGAAAATGGCTTTGGCTGCTGTTCAAGCAGTCCAACGATTTCGTCATTATATTCTGTCCAGAAATACTACTGTGATTTCACATTATAACCCCATGCAACATATATTGACACGTCAATTGCTGGGGGGCAAGTACTCCAAGTGGATAGTCATTCTCCAGGAGTTCGACTTTTAATTCGATCGCGCCACGTCAAAGAAATCGCTAGTTTTCGCTGAGTTAATTTGTGATTTCCCCCATTCGCTAGTGTAGCAGTTGGTTCGTTACCTGACGAATCACTTTTCCTTATAAGTACTAATGATATTTGGTACGGAGATATCATTATATATCTCCAAACTCAAACTTTCTGGCCTGCTTTGTCCAGTAATGAACGACGTCGTATACGTTATCAGGCCCGTCAATACATTATCATCGGCGATACTCTTTACCGTCGAGACATTGACTCTGTCTTTCGGCGTTGTTTAACCTTTGACGAAGTTGAGAAAGCTTTGAATGACTGCCATTCAGGAGCATGTGGTGGTCATATGTCTGGGTATGCTACTGCCCAGAAAATCTTACGTGCAGGATACTTTTGGCCTTCTTTGTTCCACGACTGCATTACTGCTGTCCAGAAGTGTCATGCCTGCCAGACCTATCAACAGAAGATTCGGTCGCATCCCGCTCCCCTTCATCTTGTAGTCTCAGTAGGTCCTTTTGCTAAATGGGGCATTGATTTTATGACATGTCACCCTCACTCGGCTGGGGGGCATGGCTATATTATTGTAGCTGTTGATTATTTCACAAAGTGGGCCGAGGCAATGCCGACATTCGATAATACTGGGAATACTGTAGCATTATTTCTCTTCAACCATGTCATCACTCGTTTTGGTGTCCCGCAGGCTATCGTTACCGATCACGGTAGTCATTTTAGGAATTATATGATGTCAGAACTTATAGAGAAGTTGGGCCTTCGTCATGACAGCTCAACACCTTATTATCCACAGGCTAATGGCCAGGTCGAAGCTATCAATAAGGTTCTTATAACTATGATTCGACGGATGATAGGAATACACAAGACTAGCTGGCACACGATGTTGTTTTCAACATTGTGGGCGTATCGGACATCTGTTAAATCTGCCACGGGATTTACACCCTTTCGTTTAGTTTATGGCATGGAAGCCATTCTACTGATAGAATGAGAAATACCTTCTTTGAAGCTAGCCGTAGAGCTCTTACCCAATACTTTTGCAGAAGAGGAACGTCTATTGTATTTGATGCGATTAGACGAGACCCGACGTGATGCCACTTTAGTAATAGAAGCATAGAAGAAACGCGTTAAAGCACAATATGACAAGCATGTCAAGCCTCGTGTTTTCTCTGAAGGTGATCTTGTTCTTCTATATGAACAAGATAAAGATGTCCTCGGAGCTGGAAAATTTGAACCTATGTGGTGTGGTCCCTATATTGTCAGCAAAGTTTTGGATAAAGGAGCGTATGAACTAGTCGATTATGATGGTTTACCTTTGAGTGAACTCAAAAATGGGTTGTACTTAAAGAAGTACTATGCATAAGTTATTTGTGCATGAGTACTTGTATTTTATGTATCATACTGCGTGTGTGTGATTACTTTAGTTTTGGTTTTGACGTTATCTGGTCTCTGCCCTTACGTGACGACGTGTTTGATTGCCAGATGTCGGAGTATTCGCTACCTTATATTGGCTTCGCCGACGGTGCTAGCCGTAGTATTCGGAACCTAGCTTCCGTTGCATGGGCGATCTATGCCCCAACAAACGAACTCATATCTCTACGAGGTATATGTCTTGGTCGAGCAACCAACAACATCGCAGAGTATAGCGCCGTTGTTGAACTATTGGTTGATGCTATTTCTCTTGGTATTCGTCATTTGGTTGTCCGACTAGACTCGCAGTTGGTAGTACTACAGCTCAATAATGTATATTCTATTCGAAGTCCTACTTTATTAAGAGTATATTTGCGAATTCATCTCTTGGAACGATATTTTGACCACATTGAATATCAACACATTCCTAGAAGTCTTAATACATTGACAGATGCTTTAGATAATTGTGTATTGGACAGACATTTGAACAATTTATAAAATCAAACACATTAAAATGTTCACAATGTAAAGTAAGCCGGTAGAAGTTGTGTATATATATATAACAATCAGAGTTTGTTTTACAAAATGGTTGTCCGAAGACCAAAATATCAAAAATGGAAGCTCATGGCTTCTACAAAATGACATCACTAATGATGTTCACGATAACAGACTAAGGTTCTAGCAACTCTGCGGAGCAAGCGACCCATAGATGCAGAGACACCCACAGTGTGACGCTGATCGCGTCGGGGAATGTCCTCTAGGGGCATATCTGGAACATCGGCCATAAGGCCCTCTAAATTCTTCTCCACTGTCAAATAGTCCTCGACGTACTGTGGAACTGCTACTGCTGCCTCTCCTCGACGCTGAATAGGAGAGCTACCAGCGGGTCTATATGCTCCAACGTCTGTGTTATCAACAAAATTTTGGTGTTAGTCTTCAGATAAGTCTATAAAACACAAAAACATTTAAATATATCAAAAATACAAAAACATTTAAAAAATTAAAATTGGTGTACTTCTTACCGAGGTCTCCCCACTGCGCATCCTCAGGCAGTGCAAGGTCAGGATCACCACGGAAATCTAAGCCGGCATATGCGTAATCCTCTATCATCAGCACCTGGCCTTGAAGCCAATCGAAGAAACGATCGTCATACCTTACGATAGGCCCTGCCACATGTCGGGCCATGAGTCGGCACCACCGTAACATCCTTGGGTCCCTGGGACCCGGAAACTGCCAATCTGCCTGAAGCCTAAATACCGGGACCCTCTCGCAGAAGAAGGACACCAAAAGAGATCCATACCCAAACTGTTTTAAACTTCCACGCCTGCATTTGGTCAGTTGTTTCTTGAGACTGCGTAGAACTGCATCAGCCCAGTTGAAAACCCGGGGCTCAGTACACTCGATGGCATACTGAAAGTAGCTCTGCAGAGCCATGTGTGGAGCAGCACTTCCTGCCATCCGAGCTATGGTGAAGAGAATGGTATGGAGAGTTATATCAGTCACTCCCCAAATGGCCACCTTCCCTTCCCGACGTTTAGCCTCAGGTACACAATACTGCTTGCAATACTCGCTCATTTTTAAACCACCCCTTCGGTTGCCGGTCAAACTGACATAAGATCCCCTTCTTGACAACCCAGTCAAGAAATAGATGTCCTCGATGTCTATAGTCAAAGTGTGAGCTCCCACGTTGAAGACTTGTTGATCCGGGTCCCACATTCGGATCAAGTACTCTAGCAATCACACTTGGGCTCTCATGCCCGGGATTCGGAAAAACTTCAGGAGACCGCAATCTCTTAAAACGACAATGGTTTGAGGGTGATTTTCGGCATTGGTATTGTCTTCCTCGTGTTCCCGTTCTCTCCATTCAAGCACCATAATGATAGTTATAAACCTGCATGGCAACCATGTGAAGATAGTTAATAATCTAAAACATGAGAAAATTTGGTTTTATTGGCTAAATATTTCAAAAATTTTGGGACTCTGCGCTGTTCGCAGGCGGCTTATAGTGCACAGTGCGGACTTCCCACACTCTGCCTTAAGCCCGCCTGCGGGAATGAAGCATTCTCGTAGGCCCCGTATTGGCAGCCTGCGAGAATCCTTCTTCACGTGTAGGGCTTCAAAACTTAACCAAAAACTTAATTTTTAACCATTAAAATCTTGAAACTGAACCATGCAAAGATAGGGAATGGAGTACTTACTGATCTGGTCCAGACGGCTCGCGGAATGATGCCCCGAAGCTCTCGAAAAATCGACGATGAAGGTAGAGGGTAAAATGGAAGTTTTTGCACCCAAATGGTAAAATGGTAAATGGCATGGTAAAAATATGTTATAAATTCATTTTATTACTTTTACTATGTCAAAAAAGTGGGGTTTTCTTATTTATTCATTGTTTAACCCTAATAGCTAATGAAAAAATGAGTGAAGTACATTGCAGGTATGGAACATGAAGGGTCATGGACGATTTTTTCTATGGTGTGATATCTTTTTGACTGTTTTCCATGGTTTTGATATAAAACCTCGAGCGCTTTTTATCCGTTCTTGCGCTTGTCAAAAACATAAGAACGTGATCGAGCGTTGTTTTATCCCTTTTCCAGGCTCGTTGTGGTCACACGAAAAAGGAACCCCCCTGGAGTTATCTTTAATCTCTTTTCAGACTCTCTAAATAGGAAAAGATTGCCGAGCGACCTTGCTATTTTCACGCTCGATAAAGTATTTGAAGTATGTGTCCTTCGAGCGATAGTTTAACCCTTTTTCGGTCTTGTTGGACTATTGTATGAAAAAGGCATTGAGAGAGTTCTCTTTTGAGTGTTTTTCCAAACTCTATAATCTTGAAAAACCTTTTAGTTTTCTTTCTTTGGACTCATAAAACAAACATTGAAAGACCCATATGGGACATGAGTTTTCTTTAAGCGTTTTTCAAACTCTCGAAACATGAAAAACCCCCGAGTTTACTATCTCTGGACTCGTTAAATAAACATTGACAGACCCATAATGGGACCGAACCACTCCTTCCTAGGGTTCGTTAAAAATACTCCGAGGGACTCGTCCGAAGGATGAGCTTACATCTAACAAGCATATGTGATCCTCTTCAAGCTTGCGTAAAAATAAAGAGGTACTTGCCAGAAATGGTAGGGGAAAATTTGGGAAAGGGATATGTTTCATCTTTGTGTTAATTGGCAGTAAGAGTCGCTCTTGAACATGACACTCCCTATTCATCATCTGAATCCGGTTTGGGTAATCCATTTGTCTCTCATTCGATTTGATAACAAGATCATTTCATGTGTCGTCTTTGAGTCAATGCTGCCAAATCATTGGTCGTGTCATTCATATGTTCAAGAGAAGTCTGTCTGAAACCTACATTGAGTCGGC
Source organism: Picea mariana (assembly GCA_032191745.1). Taxonomy (NCBI): domain Eukaryota; kingdom Viridiplantae; phylum Streptophyta; class Pinopsida; order Pinales; family Pinaceae; genus Picea; species Picea mariana. The sequence goes on from JASDQU010102204.1 coordinate 137,906, forward strand.
CATCTGCAGTTGTCCATTCCTTCCGTGTCGGCCTTCCCTGTGTCCAAAGTCCAATTGCCACATACTCTGTTTCACTTTCAAACTCAGTTACTCATTTCGTGTCACTGATGGGGGATACATCAAGGCCCTCCTGTGACGAGTCTTGTTCCGTCGACATCAACACATTATCCGGGATTAAGACTTAGAAATCATTCAGTACCTTGGAGCTTGTATGCCTCAATGGCAAGTTTCCTTGCTTTCGACAGTGGGTTTACATCATTGACCCCTGATCGAAAGGTTCTGTCGATTGTTCGACATCAACTCATTTATTCACAGTCGATGGATTGTACTTTAGTACATTGGGAGTCATTGACATTAATGGTGATTTCCCTCGCACTTGTTAACGGTTGCATCAATGACCGGTAATCAAGTGGTTTCTGCCATGTTCGACTTCGACACATGTAATCACATGGTTAGATTCGTACTTTGGACGACGAGGTTGAAGACTCTGGATATTATCTTTGTGATCCAGGTTGCGATGGAGTATGTATAATTTGCGACACATAGATCCACTGTGTATGTTTCGTGGCTATGTCGTCTTGACTGAAATTTGTCGCATAGATCCACAGTTTATTTAGGTCGCTATGCTATATTATGACTACATGGATCCACAGTGTATGATTGGTGGCCAAGACCTTTGTTATGATGATGTCATCAGTCTATGATCTAAGTATGGGAATGCCTACCTCAGAAGGGATACATATGATATTATGCCGATGCTTGGGTGTTTGCAGGTTTCCGATTAGATGTGCTCTTGGTTCTTGACACACACATGCATCTTACAAAGTCCGTAGACTGTCACTGATTCCACTCTCAGACTTTGGGGGGCATTCTGTTATCCGCAATTTTGGTCATTATGTTAATGTTATGACGATGTCATGATGATGGAAAATCAAGCTCTCCCATAAGAATACTTTCCTGAGAAAAGTTGCACTTGTCTTCTTCCAGAAACTATGTTTTACAAGAAGTTTGCAGGTTGCCTATATAGCTGCCTTCGAGAATCCCTAATTCTCGCAGGCTGCATTAAGCTAGGGTGCGGATAATCCGCACTGTAATCATGGCCAGGGTGCGAACATGTTTTTAAAAAGGAAAAAGATGAAGTTCTCGAGCCTTCTAGAAGAGAATCTTCGAGAAGAATGAGTTGGCTAATGAATGGTTGTTCAAGTACTGGCATTCCAGATATCTTGGGATCATTTCCTATCCAAGTAACCAAATTATCTTCTCCTATATATTGAGGAGATAGCTCATGGAAAGGGTTAATTAGAAGCAAGCTAGCAAGGGATTGATTGGAGAATTGTTGAATGCCTGTATGAAGGACTGATACTACAACAGCAAGAGACTACAGCAAGGTCATCACAAGTGGTTGATTTTCTTCATGTATGAGTAAGTGTGTGTGTCAGAACTAGGAGCCATCGAAAGGAGACCTACGACATCAAGGCTCAGGTTGTAAGTTTCACTTTCAATTAATTCAATACAGTAATATGTCCCTTTCCCATAAAGATGATGTCACTTTATTACATGATTCCTTGATCACATGTATAGACTAGATATTGAATATATTAATCTGTCTTTACTTCGATTGGTTTGTTCTGTTGTGATCTGAACGGAGCAAGAGCATTGGAGCGAAGCTTGGAACAACA
>JASDQU010102204.1:148994-159412 GCA_032191745.1 Picea mariana
GCCATTGCAACACCCTAGTTTTATTTTCTTCATCTTAGCCGTTTTTGCTTCATCATTGAGTTAAAGAGGGAGGAAATCTACTAAGGCCTAGGGTTACCTACACCTTAGTAGCTAGTTTCCCCTAGCGTTTGATAGTTGGAGCCTTGGGTTACCAACACTCCATCTATTAATCTCTCTTGTCTTTGTCTCTTCTAATATCATCATTTCTCTTCAACATTTGCTGCCACATCATTGACTCCATTTGCCCTAAAGCACTAGTTTAAGTCTTCTTGTTGAGTGATTGATCAAAACAACCATCAAAACCTATACCTAGATTTCCTCCCTCTTTAACTCATTGATGAAGCAAAATCGGCTAAGATGAAGCAATGGATACTAAGGTGTTGCAATGGTAAGGCCTCAACACATGCTTCAAGAAAAATGGCCTTTTGACAAGATCTAGTAGGTGAAGGCTTTTAAAGCTGGGACAATAACATGTGCTGGTCATCCTAGGGTTTAATCAAACAATTTCATAATCTTGAATGTAAATGCAAGATAAATAAGACTATAACCATTCAATTAAGAAGAATTGCAGAAATATCACTTACATACATCAAGAATAATCAAGAAAATCTGTAGTTGAACAGTTCCACCAAGAAACTTGTCAAAATACTCCAAGATTTAGCCTTCCTTAACAAGTGCGCCTAAAATTTCAGCCAAGAAACCCTAAGGAGGGCACAAATTTCAGTCCTCACAAGTGTGAGTGAAAGATGATGAATAATACAAGGGTTTAAACCCTTATTTATACAATACTAATGACCAAAATTACGTCAAAAAGGCCGACATGACCTGTTACACATAATATCCAGCTTTTACATTAAATGTCATAATTAAACCCTAAAACAAGCTGTAAAGGTGACGTCATGCCCTTTTAGGGTGACGTTAGGCCCTTTTGGGCAATGTTGGCCTCCTGGAGCAAAACGTTAGGCCTCCTTGGGCCTCAGGATCCTGCCACACGTGCCACTTGGCACACAACTGCCTCCAAAACATCCAAAACGCTGGGTAACGTCATGGGTCTTCCAAGGCCTACATCATGGTGAAAAGGGCACAACCCCCTTGGGTCCAGGCCTACCAGGTTGTCCCTGGTGAAACGTCCTCCTCTCTCTCTGGTGCAATCTCCTGATCTGTCTCTGCCCTTGGCTGGGTCTCAACATCCATCTGGTGGGCTTCTTAGCCCTATGGAGGTCCGAACTAATCATCTCCCCATATGTACTTGTCCATCGGGTGTGGCCCTGCAACATTAACAAATACGGCCTCCATGGGCTCATAAGTCACAGGGATCATAGCAATGCCAATCACATCTAATCATCAAGTTATTTAAACATGTGCATGAAACCCCCTTTACCCGGACAAGTGCTCAAAGACGTTATGCTATTCTACAGGTCAAGTTTGGAGGGGATGCTAGGACGTCCTAATGGGCCAGTGCTCATTGGATGTGGGATATTCCTGGGTGAAGACAAAATCCAGGCCATGTGAGTGGATGAGGTGGTAAGGGATGTCTGGGCAATGGGTGCAGTGATAGCAGGGAAATGTATGGCTTACCTGTGGGTGCCTCTGAAGAGGGTGAGCTGCACCTTGTCATGGATGCAAATGTTTCCAAGCCCATTCATGCCTTTTATCTTTTATTCTTATTTCTTTTTCTTTCAAGAGGCTAGTACTGCCCTGGCGTGGTGACCAGTGGTGGTAATGTTACCAACAAGCATTTCACGGAAATGAGAAGGCTGTCTCGTGATGAGAGCCCCTTTCTCTTGGCTATGCCACCATGAGCCACTACCTTGGCGTGGTGACCAACTGTTGGTAGTGTCATACCGCTACATACCCATGGACGTAATAGGTTGGCTTGTGATGAGACCCCCTATCCTCCAACTAGGTCTTGATTTATTATCTTTTATGGGTCCCTCTGTTTCTTGCTGAGAAGCTTTTTATTGCTTTCTGGAGGATCCCTCGGCGAAGCATCTCAAGGTTTCATTCTTTTGGCTTTTGTCTTTTGCCAGCTACTTTTACCCTTTGGGCCTTTAGCCCCTTCTTCCCACAAGGTAAGGTACAACCCTTAGATATTTGACCAACCCAATGCCCGGACCAATGTAATGGGATGGATGAGCAGGAAAAAGATGAAAAGTGGTAAGTATGGTGGGAACGAACGATGACCTTTTATGAATCCCCCTAGTGGCAACTCAAACCCTATGAAACCAGCTTACTGGGGCATCCTGTCATTCCCCTTAGGTGTGGTCAAGTGGAAAGGCATAAGGTCCAAGCACACGTTAGAAGCAAAAAGAATTAAATGCAGATATTTAAATGTTTTGAGAATCAGAGTGACACATACCATGATACCCGGACTCATTACCTCATGGAGCAAGACCCATCTCTGCTGCAAGACCATGCCGATGTGATGGATGATGCTGCTGCTGTTGACAAAGTGGAGGCACTGAAGAAGAAAAGGATGGGCCCTCCAGGGCCATGCTCAAGTCGATTTGGCTCTCGGTACTCCATGTCTAGGACCTGTGGGCCTCGAGACATAATCTCCTTAATTATGCCTAGGCTAGGGTATAACAAGGTGCAAGGCTGTTTTTTCTCATGAGGTGAGTTCTCTATCTTCCTTGTGTTCTCTATGGCGGGATGAGGTTTTCCATTGACTCTTGGCTAAAGGAGCTCTTTTGATAAAAGATGCCCGATCATTGGATCCAGCTGAGTATTCTGATTTATTTTATCTCTATGATCTCCATTGTATATACCCTTCCATCTTTTGTTCAGATTTTTGTAAATATCTTTTTTTATATATAAGACGTATTTTTCAATAAAAAAAATCTTATAAATTTTTGACCTCATCATTATAGGGAATACAAAAAAAATGATTGAAGGAGTTAAAAGTTGAGTTGCATGAAGCCTTTGAAATGACAGATTTACGATTACTTCGTTATTGTTTAGGAGTGGAGATACAGTAGAAAAAGGACAGCGTGATGGCTCGAACCACAGAAATCTTTTTAATCAAGTATGAAGTTATCAGCTCGTGAAGACTCAAACACTGTATAGGCAGCTGGGAGGGAGACTTGTATACCTTACCATTATCAGGCTGGATTTAAGCTATGCTGTTGGCATTATATTGTGATTTATGACTTTCCCCAAAGGTATTCATTGGAAGGCAACAGAAAGAGTCTTAAAATATGTCAATGGGACATTATACTATGGTCCTAACAATGCCAACTTTAAGTTGATTGGTCACACAGATTCAGATTGTGCAGGTTGCATAGATGAAATGAAATCTACCACAGGTTATTCATTCAACATGGATTAGGGGTAGTTTCATGGGATAGCAAAAAACAACTAACCATTGCATTGTCCTCCACAAAAGCAGAGTATAAACAAAAAATTAGTGTATCTTGTTAAGCAATATAGGTCAGGAGGATATTTGGTGATTTGAACCTACAACAAACCCAAGTCTCACTCACCTCTCTTTTGTTGTTATCAAAGTGCCATACATATCAAAGAATCCATTGCCTCATGCCGGGAGCAAAAACATTGATATTCATTATCACTACATCAAAGTGTAAGGGCAGAACAAGGAGATTGAATTGACTTGTTGCAGGTCTCAAGATCAGCTAGCATATATTTCCAAATAGACATTAAGCATGGCCAAATGTGAAAGGTTCAGGGAGATGCCTTGTGAAAGAAAACAAGCTGGCCACTAAGAGGGTGTTAGAAAATAATGCTCATTTTGTATGCTGGTTGCCATGTCAGTAGTGGCACATCGCCATCTGAAACATCTCTAGACTAAAAATAAAATTTAGTAAACTAGTTGAGTAGATCTAGTGCATGAAATTTTGATGAAATAAGATTGTGCATAGCTTGCATAAACTGCAATTAGTTCAGGTAAAGATCCTATAAATAATGAGCATTGGAATTGCCTTTTGGCTATATCTAGCATCTTTCTCTAGCACTAAGTTAATTTATAGTGCTCCCTATGCGAGAAAATATTTGTGATGTGTTTGTTTATTTTAGCTAGATTCATAAAAAACTGAAAATTATATTTTTGTCTTTACTCCAATTTTGTCACAACTGATGCTTTTTCTTTCTTCTATTTTTGCTTTGAAATTTGACAGAAATTTCATCATTTGTTACCTATTCCAATCGTCAAAGATTTCTGTCCAATGTGATATGCTGATATGTATGTACAAGTACAACCTCGACAAGATTGAATACCTTAAATTGGACTAGAGTCACTGTCATCTCACTTGGATTTCTATAATGGTTTAGATCATTATTTATTTAGCACCCAAAGCTTACAAGCTAATTTGGTATTGATAGGGTTTTGCAAAGATGCACCTAACATGCAAGGAATATTTGCATTATGTGCCTTTTCCTTTGTCATATTGACTTTGTAATATTGTTTAAATCATCTCGTTTCTTTACAAATTGTTGATATCAACAGGGATCACAGCAACCTTATATTCTGGTGGTCAAACATGGCTACCTCCTGCTCCTGAAGTGTCAAGACCTCGAGCTATCTATAATGCAGCCTCCTTAGCATACTTGGGTGATTGTATTTATGAGGTGCGTTACATCTTGCTAAGCCTTGGTTTTGTTACTATATTCATCTCTCTTCATGAAATTTGGCTAAAATGATGCCAAATGTATGCCTTGTATGATGTATCTTAATTTTTACACTTCCTCGATGTTTTGTATGTTCTATATTCTTGAAATAATGTTTTTTTGGGGTGAAAAATGCAACTTATATTGCATTACTGCAGAAGGAAATTGAAAAGAATATGCATCAAAGTATACATATCAATGAGCTAGGCTGTGATTAGATAGACTACCCCCCCCTACATAGGCAAGGAGTGCCAAGATATCTGCCTTAGCCCCAATATCGAGAGAGTATACATCCTTACAAAAAATTCCCATTCTGGCTGAAATGTTAGTTGTCAATTCTACTTTGAATGTTGTTGCTCCCCCAAAATGAAAAGGGGAAGTATCCACATTGAATGTGCCTCCACATCTTCTTTTGATTAAAGAGGAAATTGCTATCAACTTTATGGTTTTTCAAATATCGTTGCCATACTATCTGATCATCTACCTGTCTCCCAAGATGACTCCTTTCCAATGAAGAAGGCTAACAGAAAGAAAGGCGTATTCAAAAGGAACCCGTTCCCACAAATCTCAAGTCTCTTTAGATTGCCAGAAAACATGTTGATAGTCTTTGCTTCATGGCAAACAATACAACAATCTTGAGTGATAATGCATGCTTTTAATCATCACTAGGATTTGGTTGAGAACCAACTCTCCAAGCACTATAGTCATAGGATGAGTTGGTTTTTTATAGATCTTGACACCTCTGAATCAATTGAGTTTCAAAGTCCTAAATGACTTATATGTTATATAGACATGTTTTAAATGGGGGCTTTCTTTGGATTTATTTTCATATAGCTCTTTATTGTTGTAATCCATAAAAATGTTTATCACAAGACCGCTTCCATGTTGATGCTTTTGTAGCTTCGGGAGGTATTCCCACAAGTAGCCATGGTGTCAGGCATGTGGAAATCTTTGTTGGCACCAGATTACACTTTTGGTTAAGTGGAAATGCCTTTGGATTTGTGTTGGGGCTTCATGAGTTTGGTGATGGGCTTTGTGGGCTTGTGGGCTTGTGTAGGGGCTTCACACCCACAAGGAGGAATAAAACATTCTAATTTAGTGTTGAGTTTAGAAGGGGCTCATAAATTCACTCATTAGACTCCTATACAAGGAAATGAGAGATTGTGACAAATCTCATTGTGTCATTATGGCATTAGCTTAAGTGAGTGAGCACTTGTGCTAGGAGCTTAGAAATTTCAGCAAGAAAAACTCTGCAATTTTGGCAAGTCTGGCCTAGGGTTTCTTGGAAATTCTGTTTCTATTTTCAGGAGGGATTTGTCTTCAATATTTTGGAGAGAAGGTAGAAGCATGCAAGCTCAGCCAATCCTCCAAAGTGAGATTCCAAAAGCTTCATAGCGCATGCAAGATTGAAGAAACTTGTTAAATCTTGGTGTTACCTACAAAAGAGACTCAATGGCACATTAGTTAAGTAAAACATAAAATGCACATTTAAATCTCTAAAATAGATAAGCAATAGGATTAAGAAATCAAACAAGATTAATAATCCTATCCTTAATGAGTAATAGTACTCCTACAAAGGCCAACCTCAACAAATTTGCATAAACAAATGAAATAAACAATGTCGCCTCATAAGCATTAGCACATGACAATTATCTACACACTATCCAAGACACCATATGACCTTCAAAGTCTTCTTTATTCCAATAGCAATGAAAATATTACATCAATAGTATATCAAGCCAAGACCAAACTCTCATTAACCAAAGAATGGAGAAGGAGCCTTGCTTAAATAACTATTTGGGTGACAATCCCAAAGCTAAATCGTATGACAAGTGGAGAGGGCGCACTTCTTGATGAGGGCGAGTGGCAAGAGGAGTGTGAAACGAGTTTGACACATCTCCAAGTGATGGAGTGACTTGCCTCACATGAGAGAGGTGTATGAAGGGAGAACTCGCCATGTGTGAAGAGGTAGGAGTAGAGGGGGAGTCATCCCTCTTGGGATTGATGCCCCTCCCCTAAAATGCACCATGTATGCAAGGGAAGGGCAAGTCCAACTTTGGGATCTCCTCCATTGGACACCTCAACACTTAACTTTCCTTCCTCTATAGTTAACTCACCACCTCTCTCTTGGACTCAAGACACGAAAGAAACATGTCCCCGACATGTTTCCTCAATTAAAGGCTTGCTGATTTTTTATTATTTTTTGTCTTTTTATTGACTTTTTTGAAAGAAAGTGGTTTTAAGTGATTAAATAATCATTATTTACCCTAAAAAAGGCCCGACTAAGGTAAAGTGGGTATTCTGGATGTGAAAACGAATACCCCCAAGGCATATAATGCCTCCTAGTACCACTTTCCTAACTTATGACTTGTTTACAATTAAAAAATTCTGTTTTGTGGGAAATTTTTTATTGACTGAAAACATTAAAAAACCTAAGGGGACTTAGCGCAATTTCCATATGACTCAATTTTGATGGCTAGCATGGTAATATACATTAGACACTAGACTTAGATTTTCCAAGCTAAGGCTTAACCGTCAGGTCATACTCCAACTTTGGAGGATATGAGTGAAAAAACTCAAAAATTATAACTCGCTTAAAAATTAATTCAAGCAAGAGATAGTTAATAAGTAAAAAAAATACTCTAGAGTTATGCAATCATGATTAAGTGTTAGGAGGCTAAGCCTTTTACAAACTCGTCATGCTAGATTCATCTTATTACAATGCCCCATGGGGGGATGGAAATGCGGTATAGAGAAGGAAGAGAAAAAGTGACCAAATTGGCTGGCTGGACTTCTGAACTTTGATTTTGAACACATCCATGTTCAATTTTTGGTGGCTCAACTGCAAGTCCATCCTAGTGCAACTTGGTGGGTAACAGGCTCAAGCAACCTTTTCTCCCTTCTTAATACTTCAACTAGGACAAAAGGGCTAAAATCATAAAGTACTATCACTTTAGGGATTTATGATGCTAACCCTAGCAAGGAAACTTCACCAATTTCGAACAAGAATAACCTTGTGAGAGGATGAAGCACTTATGCTCCTCTCTTAGGGTTTACAAAGCAAGACGTCTAGCATAAAGTAACAAGAATCACCGTGAGCATAACAACATAAAGATAAATTGCAGAAAATTATCTTTCTTTAGCCCAGAAACCAAGAGAGAAAACCCTAATTGCAGAAATTCCTCTTCAAAAAATTAGCAAAGCATCTACAACTTAATCCTCCAAGCAAGGCGCATAAGTAGAAGAGCTAGATAGCCCAAGAGAGGGCGAAAATTTCAGACTTGTTCTTACAAATGGTGAGTGATGATGATGAAAAATGAAATGAGTGGGTGGCCTATTTATATGAGGCCACCCTAAACCAATTTGTCCACATAAATTTGTCAACTACAAATTAGAAGAGGGCCGACCCCTTCATTTGCCTCTACAATATGCCAAAATGAAAAATACATAAAGTAAAACCCTAAAAGGGGTGACGTCATGCCCTAGAAGGGTGACGTAGGGCTGAAAATGTGACGTCAAGCCTCATGGAGTGGAACGTTGGGCCTCCAAACGCTATGTGTCATGCTCCAATGTGCAAAGGTGTTATGCCATGTGTCTCCTCAAGTCAAACCACCTCCGGAACCAAACCATCCATCAAACCCTAGCCTCCAAGGTGACGTCAAGGGTGTTGAAATATTGTAACTGCAAAGAGTATTCTTATTATTATTGATATATTATTCATAGGATCAATCCCCATTGTGGATTGATCATGTCGGTTATTGTAATAGGACCAAATCCCCTTTTGCAGATTGGTCAAAAGACAATTATAATAGGCAGAATAAGAAGTCAGCCCCGGCAGTTAATAAAGAGACCTAGAAATATAATAAAGGTGGGTTTACCCACCCAGATTGAGAAGTCGGCCCTGCCAGTGAAGAGACACTTCACATGTGCCAGACTTGTATAATTAAAGGAGGCTAGCGCCTCACTTGGATATAACTCACTTGCTCAGTTTGAGAGACAAGTTCTGATCTGTTACCAGCAAAGGAGAAAGAGAGTGGCGCATATCTTGGAGAGGACTTTCTGTTTTAGCATAGAGATCTCTTGGCATTGTATTGGCTATCTATATTAAGGAAGTTTTGCTGGGTTTTCTTCCCCTAGAGGGTTTCCCAGGATAAATGTTGTGCCTCTTGTGATTGTGTATTTCTCAGTGATCTTGGATTATGCTATTGTTATCTAATGAAATGCAAAATGGCTTAAACATTAACATGGTATCAGAGCCAAGTTGAAGGAAGCATCTTTTGCAAGAGAAAAACGTCACTGTTGCAGTACCTGCAAATTAGGGTTTTTCAAAAGTGAATCTTTTCAGTCCTAAAACTATCTAGAAAGTTGCGCCCTCCCCTAAGGATCAATTTGGCATCATCAGCGCACCTTTTCAGTGTTTGGATCTCCCGGAAAGTGAAACCCTAGTTTCACAAAGTACCAAAAAGTACCAGAAAATTAGTACCAGAAGTTCCAGAGTACCAGAGGTACCAGAAGCACCAGTCCAGAAATCCGCAGGTCAGATTTGAAGGGGAAAAAGTTGGATTTTCTCAAATCCAAACACACCAGGTAGCTCGCCTCAGCCAAGCACATCTCCTTGTAAGTTCAAATTTTGATTTTGAACACTTTCATTTTTCGGTCATTTTCCTAGCTCCAGGTAAAGATGTCTGCAAGCATTAAGCTTGTTGACAAGTTAGAAGGAGTGGAAAACTTCCGTGCCTCGAAGTATAGGATTGGCCTCATTCTTGAAGAGAATGATCTAGCAAGATTCGTCAAGGAAGAATTACCGGAACCCGAAGATGCTGCAGAAAAGGCAAAGCATCAAAAGGACACAATAAGGGCCAAAAGAATCATTGCAGATTCAATCAAAGACCATCTGATCCCTTATGTGTCATCTAAGAAGACCCCGAAAGAAATGTTTGATGCCTTGACCAGATTATATGAAGGGAAGAACATAAACCAGAAGATGAATCTCAGAACCCAAATGAAGAATACAAGGATGCAGAAAGGAGAAATGATTCAGGAATATTTCTCCAGAATCTCAGAATTCAAAGAACAGCTAGAAGCTATTGGAGATACCATAGACGAAGATGAACTTATAATGACGGCCCTAAATGGTCTCACAAGACCTTGGGATGCTTTCATCTAGACGATATGTGCCAGAAAGGAGAAACTGAAGTTTGACAACTTATGGGAAGAATGCATCCAAGAAGAAGCAAGAGTAACAAATCAGGAAGCGTTACTAGCAAGGGATGATGATCAAGCCCTAGCCACCCACACCAAAGGAGGAAGGAAGAAACCCTACTTCCATAAGGAGACTCATAAAGAGCCTCAACAATCAAATAAATTCAATCATAAAGAATCTCATCCAAAGAGATTTCAGAAGAAAGGACAACAAAAGGAAAGAGACTACTCATTTGTACAATGCTATCATTGTGATAAGATGGGACACATTGCGAAGTTTTGTCCAGCCAGACGAGAAGAATACAAGAGAAAACAAAAGAGGCTTCATGCCCATGTAGCCGAAGACGAAGAGCCACCCGCAAAGATGATGAGAGAAGAGATCAAAGACCATGTGTTGATTTCAACCCTCTCAAGATCTGTAACACCTGGAGAGGACTCTTGGCTCATTGATAGTGGTGCATCCAAGCACATGACGAGACAAAGAAATATTCTCTCTTGTATCTCAGAGAAGAAGTTTTCTCAGAAAGTGACACTTGGTGATGATTATCAGTATCCCATCAAGGGAGTGGGAGAATCAAACCATAAACTGAATT
>JASDQU010102204.1:163140-173714 GCA_032191745.1 Picea mariana
TCGACCCTGCCAGTGAAGAGACACTTCACATGTGCCAGAACTTGTATAAATGAAGGAGGCTAGTGCCTCATTTGATCACAACTCACTTGCTCAGTTTGAGAGACAAGTTCTGATATGTTACCAGCAAAGGAGAAAGAGAGTGGCGCATATCTTGGAGAGGACTTTCTGTTTTAGCATAGAGATCTCTTGGCGTTGTATTGGCTATCTATATTAAGGAAGTTTTGCTGGGTTTTCTTCCCCTAGAGGGTTTCCCAGGATAAATGTTGTGTCTCTTGTGAATGTGTATTTCTCAGTGATCTTGTTCTTATATTGTTGTTATCTATTGAAATACAAAGAACTATAATAATGGCATAAACATTAACATGATGGTCGATCGGTTCAAACCGGCCAATAAACCGAACCGGTCGGTCGGTTTATGACCAAACTGGCCGGTTTATAATCAAATCGACCGGTTTGGTCCAAAAACCTAAAATCCCCTAAAACCTAAAACCTAAGTAACAAACAAGTACTTGGCTCATGGTTTCTCATGCAAATTGGAGTTGTAAGGTGTTTTGGTGTGCAGCTGAGGGTTATTCTGCCTTATTAATGTTAGAATATAAAGGATTGTTCTCGTTTAACCACGACGATACCCTCGTCTCCCAACCACAGGCCTTAAGCCACCCTCCGAGCACCTTGACCTTGACCGAGAAGAGAATTCTGGTTGCAATCTATAGCCAAGAGAGGCTAAATGCACCAAGCAAAAGAATAGAAACAAAACTGAACAGATGATCCCACCCAGAACTAGTGCACCACTTTCCCCAGAGACCTGCGCACAAAACTGCCAACTGCAGTGCACACAACTGGCTCTGCAATTCTGAGAGTGTGTAATAATGAAACTGGCGCCCTGTATTTATAGTGGACTGGCCAGTCTAACTGAGGTCGACCTGACCAGTCTAACTGGGCCGACTTCTCCTTCTGGGCATCAATAAATTCAATATAAATATATTTGTTCAGCCGACAACCTGTCTAGGGTTTCCTTCAATTCTTTGCTTCCTTCCGGAGGATTCTAATCTCGTCATAGGTCATCATAGAGGTTTATACCTCCCGAAGCTACCATAATATTAACAATTAATGCTATTTAAAGAGGTCCCCACCCCCTCCATTTCGCCCACCCTAGTAATTAGGGTTATTTTGCCTTATTAATGGTAATGGTAATGGTAATGTTAAAAGTGACATTCTTCTTTATCTTTCATTTTCATCCTTTTACTTAAATTTTTAAAATTACCATTAATTGTTTTAGGATGTTTGAGAGTGGTTCCAACCTCATTGGACTTCATATGGAGAAAGTAGAATTTTAGGTCCCATTCAAAATTCAACAGACTTAACAGTTTTTAGGATTTCAAGATTGGCAAGATTGCAATGTTTCCAGTGGATTCTATCATGTATGAGGGTATGGAACTGACATTTAATCAAGAGAACCAAGCCCTTTATGTACCTTGATGTTGGTGGCATTGATTGTTTAACTCTTTTGTCACGACCCCAGTAAAAATGAACCCTTCACTCAAGTATAAACTCTTCTATTGAACTCTTCTCTTTGTCGTCGTGTCAGGTGACTTAGTAGTGTATGTGCACACCAACCTCCATCTTATATACAAGCAGAGAAAAGAGTGGTTGAAGGGAAAGACAAAGATGTGGAATGTGTTTTCTGATGATAAGGGTTTGAACAACAGTGTTGAGTTGGCATTAGCGAACTTGGATCTTAATGAACTAGTGCTAGAGCCGGTCACTTTTGATAACGGTTATCCTCTTGAGGGGTCATCCTCCAGAGTCCACATCAAAAAATGCACGGATTGCATTGGATATAGGGGAGGAGGAGGAGGAGGATGGAGGAGAGAGAAGTGGTAGTGATGCCAATCTTGATGATTATGACATGGAGGACTACTGACAGTCACGACTCATGAGCTATGAGATTCTTCCATCTACGGTTCTAGTATCTAGATTCTACCCTATGGCTATTTTGTATTTTTCATTGGCATTCCCACCTATAGTATCGGTGACTCTAACTTAGTATGTTATTTGATGTTGTAGAGGCCATTTAGAGCCTCCTTGATTATGTATTTATGTTCCGATCTCTAGATATGTATTGCACTTGGTGTCGTTTTGATATATTCATGAGCATACTTTGGATATGTTGTCTCTAATTGTCTCTAATGCTTTGGAAACATGATTTAAAATCTTAAAAATATATTTTTTTCGTTAAAATTTAAATATTTAATGTATTTTTTAAAAAACCAGTTCGACCGGTTCATTACCGGTTCCGGTTCTGGTTCAGGTTGGACCCTCGACCGGTTTTGGCTTTTAAAACTATGGTTCTCCCAGAAGGAGGGAGAAGACTATGACAAAACATTTGCTCCGGTTGCTAGATATACTTCCATTAGAGCTATCATATCTCTTGCCGCTTCCATGGGATGGAGTTTACATCAGATGGATGTAAAAACAACTTTCCTTAATGGAGCAATCGAAGAAGAAGTATATATTGAACAACCTTAAGGATTTGAAGTACATTCCAGAGACACTCATGTTTGCAGATTAAAGAAAACTTTATATGGACTCAAGCAAGCTCCAAGAGCTTGGTATGCCATAATCAACAACTATCTAACGAGACTCGGTTTCTCCAAAAGTCATGAAGATCCAAATCTTTAATACAAAGATGTGAACAATGCGCCTGTGATTCTACTACTATATGTTGACTATCTATTCCTAACAGGTGAAGAGTCTCTCATCATCCAGTGCAAAAAGGAACTAGCTTCTGAGTTTGATATGAAAGATCTTGGTCTCATGCATTATTACTTGGGACTAGAAGTATGGCAGAAGCATGGTGAAGTATTCCTTGGACAAGGAAAGTTTGCAATAAAGATTCTTCAGAAGTTTGGAATGATGGATTGCAAATCCATGGACACTCCTATGACTACAGATATAAGAAAAGTAAGAGATTCAAATTCTGATCCAGTAGATCCATCACTATATCAACAATCGATTGGGTCATTGATGTATTTGGTAAATACTCGACCAGACATTTGCTTTGCCGTGAACACACTAAGTCAGTTCCAGGTGGAACCTAGACATGAGCATTGGACAACTGCAAAGCATGTTCTAAGATATATTCGTGGAACACTAAACTATGGTTTAAGATATACCACATTCAGTGATATACAGCTTCATGGGTTCACAGATTCAGATTGGGCAGGAAGTGCAGAAGACAAAAAGAGTACTTCAGGGATGTGTTTCAGCTTAGGCTCCGCTATGATATCTTGGGGCAGCAGGAAACAAAAGTCTATCGTACTCAGCACAACAGAAGCAGAATATATTGCAACATGTGAGGCATGCACATAAGCAATATGGATGAGAAAGCTAATCTCCGATTTATTTGATCAGGTTCTAGATTCCACCATAATACACTGTGACAATCAGAGTTGTATAAGGCTATCGGAACACCCAGTGTTTCATGAACAGTCGAAACATATTGAGATCAAATACTACTTTATTTGAGATAAAGTCTAGGAAGGAGAAGTAAAGCTCCAGTATATCCCCACAGATGAGCAGACAACAGATATCCTGACAAAGCCTCTATCCAGAATAAAGTTTTCATATTTCCGAGACAAATTCGGGATCGTGGAAGTAACTCCCTTAGTTGAAAGGGTAGAAATGACTCTCCAAGTTGGGAGGGAGCATTAACATATTATTGAATTGAGGACAATCATTTTCAAGTTTGAAAAATGGTCCAGCTTGGGCAGTTCCTTTCCAGTTCGAAAAGTGGTTTGAGATTTCTGTCAGATAGGTATTTTCCAGTTCGGAAAATGGTCCAGATCGAACGGTCATTTTCATAATGAAAATGGTTCGATGGATTGTTGATGTACCATAGACAACAATTTCCCATTGTGGTTAACATGGGAAATGGTCTAGGGCAGTCTCTTCTTGAGGGTTACTCAAGAAGACTGGCCCACCTCGTCGGACAGTCATTCTTTCGAAGCTCACAGTTGTGCACATTTTCGAAGAATGGTTCGTTTCGGAGGTTGGTGCAGGACAGTCATTTCCTTAGGAAATGGTATGGATAGTCATTCCTTAGGGCAGATTCATTCTCTCCAGGTTGCACTTTGTTTAGTGTCAGAGGAATGGCCTAGGATGGGGAATGGTCCAGGTTCAACAATCAGGGACAAGCATTCCCTAGGGCAGACTCATTCTCTCCAGGTTGCACTTTGTTTAGTGTCAGAGGAATGGCCCAGGGTGGGGAATGGTCCAGGCTCAGAAATTAGGACAGTTATTCTTTCTTGCTTGAGAAGAATAGTCCAGATATCCCAGCATTGATGTTCTACTCTGAGGGCAAATGCTCTTTCAGATCTCACAGATGTGAGTGAAAGAATGGCCCAAATGATTCAGTTTATATCATAACAATATTTTCTGTGCAGGTTGATATCAGATGATTGTTATGGAGACTGCATGTCTCCAGACAATAGAGATATACTACTGTGGTGGATATGTTCCACTGTTTGTGACTATGTGTCATGGTTTGAGTAGTTGTGTACTACTATGGATAAACAAAGTTGTGTTCTATCAGTTGACATTTTACCAGTTGTCATGGAGATTATCCAGTTGGATAATAATGATGGTGCTCATGATGCTACCAGTTGAATGGTCTGTTTGTGTTCAAGACCATTATCGATTATACCTCCCTAGCTAGGAGGAGTGTTGATATTATGGTAGCTTCGGGAGGTATCAACCTCCATTGTGACCTTTGACAAGATTAGAATATTTCGGAAGAAAGAAAAGAAGTGAACGTAACCCTAGAAGAGATGTCGACTGAGAGAGATAATTAATATGAATTAATTAGTACCCAGAATGAGAAGTCGGCCCAGGCAGTCTGCCAGGATTAGTATAAATACAAGTGCCAGTCTTCATTTGACACACGGTTCTCAGAATTGCAGAGAGGCACTTGTGCACACTGTAGTCTGGCAATCTTGTGCACAAGTTCTGGAGAAGTTGCTGCCGCTAGTTTTGAAGCCTATTGCTTCTATCTTTTTGGGTTGGACTCTCTAATCAACTTTGGTTACTTCTTGCTTGGTGCATTAGCCTTTCTTGGCTATTGGATTGCTACCAGGATTCTTCTCTCTGTCAAGGTCAAGGTGCACGGAGGGTGGCTTCGGCCTATGGTTGGGTGACAATAGTGATATTGTCTATGGTAAAACGAGCACATTCTAACAGATTTCTCCCCCTGCATCTCATACTATATATGAATCATGGTTGTTCTGGTTGTCTTCATGAATATTGGAACCATTTCCTCAATTACTGGAGTAAGTGTATAGTCATAGTTTTCTCCCTCTTG
The DNA here is from genome assembly GCA_032191745.1 of Picea mariana. Taxonomy (NCBI): domain Eukaryota; kingdom Viridiplantae; phylum Streptophyta; class Pinopsida; order Pinales; family Pinaceae; genus Picea; species Picea mariana. The sequence continues at coordinate 168,500 of JASDQU010102204.1, forward strand.
CTGGGAGAATCCTCTGGACACACATCAAGCTTTGTACATCTGCAACATGCTTGATCTGTTTAAATCAATCTTGGAAGTCAATACTGACTTCTCTTCTAGTCTCACGGAAGAATCCATATCCTAGTCTTTCTGACTGGCTTCCTTCTCTGTCACTGAAACAAGGGAATCTTCCTAGGAGATTTCATATCTCCTAGAATTTTCTGAAGCTACAATATATTCTTCTCATGGCATCTGTCTCCCAATCCTGGAAGTTGTCTCTTCATCTGATCCTTTCTGAGATCAAGCTTTCTCTCGATTTCTTCTAAGTCTACAAGGACTTCATCATCTCTTACAGGGTATACTTGGTGTTGAATACCAAGTCTAAATATGAAAAGTTAAGTCAAACTTTAAACGAGTTCTGCTTCTTGTCAAGGTGGCTTCATTATCCTTTGAACAAGTCTACTGTTAGTTCTTGTTCTAATGTTCGGTCATTTTTGGAGCCTTCTACTCCTTACAATCAATTTCCATATGAGATACTATGAGTCTCAAAAGATAGCTTCTTCTTCATGTTCTTTGGTACATATGTATATGGTCATGTGCATAGTCTGCTTCATGTCTCATCTAATCTGTTGCCTTCTGCAACCTTCACTATAGCTTCCTCAGGGTTATCACCTGTGACTTGAAACAAGGTCAACAAAACAATAAGAAAGAATAATACTATTATAATAGTAAATAAAACAGTAGCATGAATAATCATCACAGTAGCTCCTTTAGAGATTTCACTTGTGGCCTGTCTAAAACAAGGATCAAAAGTAAGAAATAAAATATGAAATGAGATCAACACTCTTCTAGTGTTGTGATCAAACATTCATCCAAGGTAACCTGGAATCAACACGAGAAGTTTCTTCTAGAGGAGATGTTAGTTGTATCTGGTAAATGATTATATTTAGCATTTATCTCAATATGCTCACATGCTACCAAGCATAATACTTTTCAAAGACTGCCACCTCAACTATAGTGTTTACTTGTAATGGTGTAGTTATCAACTTTGTCATGTGCAACTTTGAATCTTATCAACTTAATTAATCAAACCTGGAACCTGGAGTCTTGTCCTCAAGAATGAGTGTGTTGCTTTTCTTCCAAGTCTCCTTCACTCAAGATGACAAGTGCTTTCTTCACCCTGTCTTTTGTACTAAGACAATATGTTATCTTGACATAAAGTTGGGTTAGAGAATAAACTCTATGATCTCAACTTTAATTCATCTAATACTTTGACTTTAATTTTGACCAAAGGTTAGTATGATGGTCATAGCTTCAACATGCAACCTAGATCAAAATAATATCATATCAAATAGATGCATGTCAGAATAATCAAACCTGGGTTGCTTTATTCCTTTGAATGTGTTGGATCTTGAGATCCTTCTGGATCTATGGTAAGTGATCCCTTCTCCAACTCTTAAAAACTTCAAGGGTGATTGCAACTGGTACTGCAACTGATACTTCAAATGATCCTGAAACTGCAACTTAGGGTTTTATGAAGAAACCCTAATTTTTCAAACTTCAAATTTTGAAATTCTGATCCAGGGGCTAGATGCGTTGGGTTGAGGTGAGTAAGCTGGTGCAGTCAAATTTATGAAAATCTAAATTTTACCCCTTCAAACTTGACCAGTAGAATTCTGGACTGGTACTTCTGGTACGGGTTCTGGTTTCCTGGTTTTCTGGTATCAGTGAAAAGTAGGGTTTCACTTTCCGGGAGTTCTATCCACTGAAAAAGTGTGTTGAATGTGCCAAAGAATTCCCTAGGCTAGGGTGCACTTTTCTAGATGATTTTTAGGCTGAAATTCCTCTTCGACAAAAAGCCATAATTTTCTTGTACGACAACAATGACGTTTTTCTTTATCCGGTGAAAGATGCTCTCTTCAGCTTAACTCTGATACCATGTTAAGGTTTAAGCTATTATTAGGTTTCTTTTCAATTTACTAGATAACCACAACATAGATAGGATCACTGAGAGAAACACAATCACAAGATGCACAACATTTATCCCGGGAAACCCTCACGGGGGAGAAAACCCAACAAAAATTTCCTTAATATAGATAGCCAATACAATGCCAAGACAATAAACCAAACACTAGAGAATATCCAACACTGAACAATGCACCTCTCTCTTTTTTCTTCCGGCAACTGACAACTGCAACTTCCTTCAAATTTGCGCGCTAGATGAGTGAGCTTAGTAAGTGATCAAATGAGGCGTTGGATTCCTTTATTTATACAAACTGGCAGGTGCTGGAAAGGTGTCTCTTCACTGGGCAGGGCTGACATGTCTTCTTAGTGGTTAAAACTACTTTAATTAGGCTTGGGGGCTGACTTCTTAATTTTCATATTATATTTAGGGTTTGATCAATCCACAAAAGGGGATTTGGTCAATTACAATGCTCGACATGATCAATCCACAAAAGGGGATTGATTGAATTAATAATGACTCAATAAATAAATAGAATACTCTTTGCAGTTACAATATTTCAACACTACCAGGAGCGATCCAACCAAACAAGAGCATTCAACATTAGCATCAAGATTTAAGCGAAAGAAGAAAATCACTTTCCAGAAAGGCTCTCAGAGGAAGTCAAACACCAAAGGTATCTTCAAACGCAAGAGTATTGATACATCTAAGATTAAATGCTTTAATTGTAATAAGTTGGGTCATTTTGCTAAAGACTGTTGGTTTAGAAAGAAAAATCCAAGGAAAGGGAAACATCATGCCTCAATTGCTGAGGATGATGAATCCAAAAGAAAACAGAAAAGTCCTCCTAATGAGAGAGAAAATAGAAAAGAATATTACCTGGTTTCTGCCTTATCCAGTTCAGTTTTCATGGGGTCGAAAACTTGGTTAGTAGACAGTGGTGCATCAAAGCACATAACAGGGTACAAGGAGATCCTCTCAGATTTCAAGACAAAATCTTTTGTAGAGCAGGTTGAGCTTGGGGGTGACAATTGTTACAAGATAGAGGGAGTAGGCTCTATCTCCTTCAGTATGGAATATGGGGCTAGGCTTAATGTTGATGAAGTATTATATGTTCCAGGGCTCAAGAAGAATCTTCTATTAGTTGCAACCCTTGAGCACAAGGGATATTGGGTGATCTTCAAGGACAAGAAGGAACTACTATGGGCTAAAGGTAGCCATTTGAGTATAACATAACCCATTGGGATACATAGAGGAGGACTGTATGTCGTGACAGGACAATTAGTTTAGGCATTGGCTCATGATGCAACTAGCTCCAACAAATTGTGGCACATAAGACTTGGTCATATTCATTACAAAGCACTTCAAGATCTGTAGAACATGGTATGTGGCATGCCCTCTATTTCCCTTAGTAAAAATGAAATTTGTAAAGAATGCATGCTAGGTAAAAATATAAAGAAAGCATTTCCTAGTAGTGACAATAGAGCTGAGGGCATCTTAGATCTAGTTCATTCTGATGTATGTGGTCCCATGTCATCTCCCTCACTCAGTGGTTGTTGAAATATTGTAATTGCAAAGAGTATTCTTATTATTATTGATATATTATTCATAGGATCAATCCCCATTGTGGATTGATCATGTCGGTTATTGTAATAGGACCAAATCCCCTTTTTGCGGATTGGTCAATAGACAATTATAATAGGCAGAATAAGAAGTCGGCCCCAACAGTTAATAAGAAGACCCAGAAATATAATAAAGGTTGGTTTACTCACCTAGTTGGAGAAGTCGGCCCTGCGAGTGAAGAGACACTTCACACGTGCCAGACTTGTATAAATAAAGGAGTCTAGCGCCTCATTTGGAAATAACTCACTTGCTCAGTTTGAGAGAAAAGTTCTGATCTGTTACCGGCAAAGGAGAGAGAGAGTGGCACATATCTTGGGAGAGGACTTTCTATTTTAGCATAGAGATCTCTTGGCATTGTATTGGCTATCTATATTAAGGAAGTTTTGCTGGGTTTTCTTCCCCTAGAGGGTTTTCCAAGATAAATGTTGTGTCTCTTGTGATTGTGTATTTCTCAGTGATCTTGGATTATGCTATTGTTATCTAATGAAATACAAACATCTATAATAATGGCTTAAACATTAACATGGTATCAGAGCCAAGCTGAAGGAAGCATATTTTGCAAGAGGAAAAACGCCACTGTTGCAGTACCTGCAAATTAGGGTTTTTCAAAAATGAATCTTTTCAGCCCTAAAACTATCTAGAAAGTTGTGCCCTCCCCTAAGGATCAATTTGGCATCATCAGTGCACCTTTTCAGTGGCTGGATCTCCCGGAAAGTGAAACCCTAGTTTCACAAAGTACCAGAAAGTACCAGAAAACCAGTACTAGAAGTAACAGAAGTACCAGAGTACCAGAGGTACCAGAAGCACCAGTCCAGAAATTCGCAGGTCAGATTTGAAGGGGCAAAAGTTGGATTTTCTCAGATCCAAACACACCAGGCAGCTCGCCTCAGCCAAGCGCATCTCTTGGTAAGTTCAAATTTTGATTTTGAGCACTTTCATTTTGCGGTCATTTTCCTAGCTCCAAGTAAAGATGTCTGCAAGCATTAAGCTTGTTGACAAGTTAGAAGGAGTGGAAAAATTCCATGCTTGGAAGTATAGGATTGGCCTCATTCTTGAAGAGAATGACCTAGCAAGATTTGTCAAGGAAGAATTATCAGAACCCGAAGATTCTGCAAAAAAGGCAAAGCATCAAAATGACACAATAAGGGCCAAAAGAATCATTGCAGATTCAATCAAAGACCATATGATCCCTTTTGTGTCATCTAAGAAGACCCCGAAAGAAATGTTTGATGCCTTGACCAGATTATATGAAGGGAAGAACATAAACCGGAAGATGAATCTCAGAACCCAATTGAAGAATACAAGGATGCAAAAAGGAGAAATGATTCAGGAATATTTCTCTAGAATCTCAGAATTCAAAGAACAACTAGAAGCTATTGGAGATACCATAGACGAAGACGAACTTATAATGATGGACCTAAATGGTCTCACAAGACCTTGGGATGCCTTCATCCAGACGATATGTGCCAGAAAGGAGAAACTGAAGTTCGACAGCCTATGGGAAGAATGCATCCAAGAAGAAACAAGAGTAACAAATCGGGAAGCGTTACTAGCAAGGGATGATGATCAAGCCCTAGCTACTCACACCAAAGGAGGAAGGAAGAAACCCTACTTCCAAAAGGAGACTCATAAAGAGCCTCAACAATCAAA